>JBAMJV010011469.1:0-52449 GCA_037951105.1 Echinarachnius parma | reverse complement strand
ATAATAATAATGGCCACTTATAGAGCGCAGTCTTGTATGTCATGATGTGACACTCCTGGCTCTATTATCACCCATGGTCATGAGACATCTGGTACAGTTCAAACCCACACAATGATATTGCGTAATTTCTCAACTCCTCGGGGAGCATACTAGCCATATGGCTCAAGGCGCAAGGCTAATTATTCTCAGGCCTGTACGTAATTGTCCTTTGACTGCCTCGCATGCCCTCTCTTGAAATAAAGGGAGAAGAAACTCACGACTGTCGGGTCTCATCCGGGAAGTCTTGGACTTTCCTGTGGACCTGGCGGAGATACTGTTGCTGCTTGTAGAAGACTCGCAGCACTCCTTTGATAGCCACAAACGCTATACCACCCTGAAAAAATGAGAAAAAAAATAACAGCTCTTAAACACTATTATATGGGAAGAGGCCTATAAATGCACAGATAATGGGAAACGGGGGGGGGGGGGGGGGGGGGGGTGGAGGGAGGGGCAGGATTGAAGAGTGGGCTACCTACCCCTCCCACAGAAGGACCTACTGGAAAATGTTGGTATATTGAAAACGGGTATTTTACAGTTTTGAATCACATTAAAGATTATAATTTTTCATTTCATAAAATATCATATTAATAATTTCTAGCATTTAAACTATAATTGCATGTATTCATTCACAACATTCAATACATCCCAACTTTGTCACGGTATTATAGACAGGCTTATCATTCATAGACTTGTTATTAATACTCTTGCAAGGGGTACAACATGTACATTTCCCACACATCTTCACATTTCTTTACTTTAATTCACAGAATTGTTCATTTGATTTTAAAAAACATGCTAAAATCCATTTTTAAAACTGACCAAAGATGAGCAAATAAGCAAAGAAAATCAAACTTTGCCAAGAGTTGAACTTGAGACCTTTAGATTGCTAGACCTAGTACTCGAACTACTAAGCCAATACTGAATTCATTTAAAAACTGACCAGAAATAAATGAAAACGAGCAAAGAAGATTGGTCTTAGTGTCTTAAACCTAGTGCACGCAGAGGAGATTTTACATTTGACCCGATCAATTTGGTTTTAAATTGGGCTAGAGTCAGGCCCGATCAATCAGAGCAGATTAATCATGATGTCTGGAAGTCTAGAATATTTAGTTTAATTATGTTGCACTGATCCCAGGCAAAGTTTTATTATCTAGATTGCTTATTGTTTATTTATTTTAAATGACAACCCAAAGTGGGGTTAATGGTTTATACACCGGCAAATATGGTACTCAAATATGAATCCTAGGGGGTGTTTCACAAAGATCCTAAGTTGAACTTAATGGTAAGCCATTTGTAGCCTTAAAACAAAATATATTCAAAAACAAATATGCAAGTATTTTAGACTTTTCATTAATTTTACATGAAGGACATGAAATCTCTTTTTATAATAGAAACATATTTATGAATGGAAGCAACATTTAATGCCTTTTAAAAGGACTTTTCAAAATTATTTTCAAAGAAACTAACGGCTTTCCATAATAGTTAAGTCCAACTAAGAGCTACAGTTCAACTTAGGATCTTTGTGAAACACCCCCCAGGGCCTAGATACTCACCAATATTGTTCTCTGGAGATTGGAGCTGAGTGAGCTAAACATGATCTTGCCACACATGGTTGCAATGGTTGGAAAGATGAGCGCCCCGCAGAGGACCCGCGTCGCGGAAATCGGGTCGGAGATGGCCTGTGGCTCCGTGGGTATGCGGGGCATGATGGGTGTCTTGATGCCCCCGTCATCAGGAAACAGGTAGTTCCAGAAGGGCAGCTTGGGCGAGTGTTTGCGCCACAGACGTAGTATGTAGTCTTCCCAGCGAACCATCTTACCTGTAGTAGGGCAGGAAACAATGAAATTCACAATTGCTATCATTATCATCATCATCATCATTATCATTATATCATTATCATTATCATTATCATTATTATCATCATCATTATCATTATCATCATCATCATCATCATCATCATCATCATCATCATCATCATCATCATCATCATCATCATCATCATCATCATCATCATCATCATCATCATCATCATCATCATCATCATCATCATCATCATCATCATCATCATCATCATCATCATCACTGATCTTCATCATCAACATCAACATCATCATAATCATCATCATCATCGTCATCACTGATCTTCATCATCACCATCATCATCATCATCATCATCACTGATCTTCATCATCATCATCATCATCATCACTGATCTTCATCATAATCACTGATCTTCATCACCATCATAATCATCATCATCATCGTCATCACTGATCTTCATCATCACCATCATCATCACTATAACCATCATCATCATCATCACTGATCTTCATCATCATCATCACGGGCGTAGCGAGTTACGTAATACCTATTCAACTGGGGGGGATGTAATCTGATGAATGAATAGCTCATCCCCCCCACTTGAATGGGTATCAATGTCATGTCTACGCCCGTGATCATCATCATCATTATCATCATCATCATCATCATCATCTTCATCACCATTACCATTATTAACACCACACCACACCCCTCATCGTAATCATCATTCATCACTATCACCATCATAAAATGAGAATCATCGTTCATGATGCTGGTTACCTAAGATGAGCATGACAGGGATGGTGGGGAGGCCGATGAGGAGGAAGAGGGGGTCAGCCCGCTCCATCACATCCAAGCCCTCCTTGTGACCGAGCACCTGCATTACCGTCACTGCCCCATAGGTGACCGCTGTCCAGTACACAGACCCCACCACGATGCCACCTGCAGCAAACGGGCACACCTTGTAGATGAAACGATCCACCAGGTCCAAAATATACACGATGGGACCTATGTGTAACGTGAACAGAAAATATATTGATAGACAAAGGGTGTTTTGCATATTGCCTGTAAAATTAATTAAAACAAAAATGGTGGACAGACCTTGCTATGGTGCCACTATGAAATAAGAATAATCTTTGATTTGATATGTTCCCTCGAGTCCAACATATGAACTTTAATACCCAATACAGGAAGGGTACTGCAGTACTCTGCATATTTCATGAGCTTACTTACCCAGTTCTGGATAGATGCAGTACTCTGCGTTGCACTGTGGACACATCACCTTGGCCATGCTGTTACTTTGCTCAGATCTTATCACTCTATTCTGTCTCTAGGATAGGCTGTACGATCTGTGGTATTTCATGAGTTAACTTACCCAGCTCACTAGATACCTGTTTCAACCTAACTGTAACTTATTTTATGTACATACATAGTTCCATGTTTAGGTATATCACTTGTCATTTTTACCCTGACAAAGGAGCTGCTAGGTCCAAAAGCTCAGCCCATTTTTACATTTTAAAACATTAGCCTGTATAGCGGATGAGCAGTTCTCAGCAAATTGTTATATTTTCTTAGTTCTTACATGTACCTAGTTCAGGATAGGTAATGCAGTACTCTGCGTTGCACTGTGGACACATCACCTTGGCCATGCTGTTACTTTGCTCAGAGCTTATCACTCTATTCTGTCTCTAGGATAGGCTGTACGATCTGTGGTATTTCATGAGTTTACTTACCCAGTTCACTAGGTACCCGTTTCAACCTTCACTCTGCTTGTTTTATGTATATAGTTCCATGTTTATTTATTTCACTTGTCATTTCAACCCTGACAAAGGAGCTGCTAGGTCCAAAAGCTCAGCCCATTTTTACATTTGAAAACATTATCCTGTATAGCGAATGAGCAGTTCTCAGCAATTTGTTATACTTTCTTAGTTCTAATACGTGTGGTTCTTACATGTACCTAGTTCAGGATAGGTAATGCAGTACTCTGCGTTGCACTGTGGACACATGACCTTGGCCATGCTGTTGCCTCGCTGCTTCTCGTCAATCCATCGCTGCAGACACATCTGATGGACCCACTTGGTGGTGCCACGGCAACGGCAAGGCCGCACCCACTCTGCCGACCGATCATCCTCGATGGTCGCGAAGCACACCCAACAAGTTCTTCTGTCCAAGAGAAATGTAAGTCACCATCATCAATCTTGTATAATGTGGATAAAACAGTTAAGTAACAAAGAACTCCTCCCCCAAAACAAATCAATAAATCAATAAGTAATTAAAATAATTGTCAGGATTATAATTTAGCTTCTGAACATCACAAGCATTGAAAAGGGTTTCAAGGATGAACAACCAGCACAAGAGCTTTCTAACTCAGTAGAGCACCTGTCTGGCAATCCCGAGGTCTCGGCTTCGAATCCCTGGGAAGCCTTATATAATTTTCTAATTTTCATTTATATTATGTGGTCAGTTTTCCATGTTTGAAATAAAATAATTGTTGTAAACTTTTGGGGCTATGTCTATAAGTCATCATGGGACCCCCGGCTAATGAAGGAGGAGGGGCCCTCATAAGCATGTTCCTAGTACTGACATGCACCTTACACAATTATTATATGTTGAAATCCTGAAACCAAGAGTCAAAGCAACTAGTACTATACCTGTCATCAATACTGTTTGGCCGTTCAAGGGTTGGCTTTACAGGGCATTCCGCCATTACTGCTATTGAAGTCTTCCACTGGAATCTCTGGACTTGAAGGCTTATTGTCTTCCTCGCATCAATAACCAACCTGGATTAACCTAAATAGGAATAACGAGAATGGTAGAAGTCAATTCATTTTAATTCAATTCATATAATTTCTTTATGACTTATTTTCATATTTGGTACACCGTACACAGCCGGTAGAGCAAGTTTTCAGGGGAAAACCAATCAATCATACCCAAGGAAGAGACCAAAGAACATATATGCAACGAATCCAGAGGGTGGGTAAGTTGTTTTTGAGTAGTTTTTCATCAAATATTTTGTTCTCCGCAAGTCCCCCCATTTGTGCTATCGATACTACCTCGATGCGATATTCTACACAGAGCTGCAAAGCTGATTTGGGGCACGTGCACAGAGGAGCTACGTCATGAGCAACTTCTACTTCTACTTCTACTTGGGTACTCGACAGGGTCCATCAGTCAGGACGTAGAGTCGAGGGGAACCGGTGAGGTATCCCATTAATTGCCGATTGAGGCAACTGCTCCCGCAAAGGCTCCTAGTGACGTAGAAGCCAAGATATTATTGGGGAGCGCATTCCATGCTGTTACAGTTTGTGGTAAGTAGGAGTTCTGGTAAAGCTGAGTTCGAGTATGTATATGCTTGAGCTTATTTGGGTGGTATTGTCTGGTGATGCTTGGGGCCATTGGTGTGAGGAGTTGGTCAGGTGTAATTGCTACCATGCCATTCTGAATTTTGTAGAGGAGGCTAAGGCAGGAGATGTGTCTGCGTCTTTCCAGTGTACTCCATTGAAGTTGTTGAATCATAGCAGACACACTCTCAGAATGGCGGTATTGTTGAAGAACGAATCTTGCTGCTCGCCTCTGTACAGCTTCAATCTTTGAGATGCTCTTCTTTGTAGATGGATTCCAGACTGTTGCACAATATTCCAAGCGAAGTCTAACCAGGGAGAAGAAGGCTTGTTGTCGGATCTTCTGGGAAGAGCGTCGTAGATTCCTATTGATAAGCCCGAGCATTTGGTTGGATTTCGATGCAATTCCATCAATGTGTTTTTGCCAGGATAGGTTGTGAGAAAAGGTAAGACCCAGGTATTTGTAGTTTTGAACTGCTGTAAGTTGAGTATTGCCCAGTAGGTAATTGCCTTCAATGTTGTTTCGGCGGAGTGAGAACCGTAGAAGATGACATTTCTCTGTGTTGAATTTCATCTGCCAGGTAAGAGACCATTGATGAAGGCGGTCAAGGTCCCGCTGAAGCGCATGGTGGTCCGAGATGTCATGAATAGGATTGTATATGAGACAGTCATCTGCAAACAGCCTTAGCTTGGACGTGATACCATGGGAGATGTCATTTATAAATGTGATGAACAATAGGGGGCCCAGTACCGTTCCTTGGGGAACACCAGATGACACATGGATCGTGTCAGATGCTTGTCCATCTACAACCACCCGCTGGGATCGATCTGTTAGGAATGATCTGATCCATTGCTGTAGTTCGCCTCAGATGCCGTAGTGTCTGAGTTTGAGTAAGAGGCGCTCATGGGGGACACGGTCGAAAGCTTTCGAAAAATCCAGAGCAATCGCATCAACCTGGTCTTTTTGGTCCAGTGAACGTGCCAGATCTTCGGCTGTCATAATTAACTGGGTCTCACATGAGCGGCCTGCTCGGAAACCATGTTGAGAGTCGTGTAGTACGTTGTTGGTATCGTAGTGGTGCATTATCTGACTGAAGATGATATGTTCTATCAACTTACTGCATATCGATGTTACGGAAACAGGACGATAGTTTGAAGGGGTGCTTTTGTCTCCCTTTTTAAAAATTGGTGTGATGTTCGCCAGGCGCCAGTCTGATGGTACTTGTCCAGTGTTCAGTGACTGCTGGAAGATGAAACACAAAACTGGTGCTAGATCCTTGGCGAAACTCTTCAGAAATTGGCCTGGGATTCCATCTGGACCAGTAGCTTTATCAGTCTTGATGGCCTCTAAAAGCTTCTGGACTCCATTTGGTGTGATAGAAATGTTCTCCATCGTAGGGACGTTGGATTCTCCAAGATTGGGTAGAACTGTTGTATCTTCAGCTGTGAACACCGACTGGAATTGTTGATTAAATACCTTCGCCTTTCTTGTGGCGTCAAAGACTACTTTTTCATCATGCTTGAGTGGAGAAATGCCCGCTGGATCTTGCTTTTTTTATCTTATGAACTTCCAGAAGGCTTTGTCGGCTTTGTCTGAACCAGTAAACATGTTGCTTTGGTAAGACCAGTAGTTGTGTCTTATTTCCTTCCGCAGTGAGTTTTGATAGTCCCGGAATGGTCCCCAATCTCCCGATTGCTTGGCCTTATTGTAGGTTTCTGTTTCCTTTTAATCTTCTTCCTTATCCGATTGAGCAAGGCAGCCAATGAGATCGCGCGCTGAGCTGCAGCCATCCGTTGTACAGGGTGAATGGGGAATAGTTCGTAGTGGTGACTGGCCAGGTTCTCTAGCCACTACGCCGTACTAGCGTTGGGTCATAAGTCGTAACCATTAATAATAGTAATTAGTATACTTTTAATAGTAATAGTAATTAATAGTATTTAAATTATTAATTTCTAAAGCCAAACACTAATTTATATTGAAATTGAATTATAAATTAAGGTGCAAGAATAAAATTAAGACACATCATACACAAAGTTACAAACACACACACTCGCAGTCATACCATTATTGATCATTAAATTAATTATTGCACTTTTGTCTTACTCTTATTTTTTTAGCAGTGGAAGGAAAAAGTTTTCATACAGACATTACCAAACTGTGTCGCAGGAAATACATAGACAATGCATCGTTGGCGTGTAGTGTTGTTACGCCAAAACACGCATTGTTTAGGTACTCTACGCGACCAGGAATTGTGTGTACATTTGTATTTATTTTTGTATTTGTAATTCATATTTATGTAACTTAATTGAGCTTGCCTGGGTTACAGTTAACTGCGTTAGTAGAGTGACTTGGCAGCTCACCAGGTAATTACAAATAATAGTTATTACCTGTCCTGGTCGAATACCTGTCCAGCTACTACAGTAGATACAGATGATCCTTGGCCCATGAATTCATTGATTGCGCTGCAAGACTCTGTTACGCTACGTTACACATACATGAACTACTAGACTGCCGCGACCCTTAAAATATCGCCCCGCGCATTTTCGTCTCACACACAAACTAGTTGGTTTCTTGGGTTCCAAAGACTAAACCATCTGAACTATAATTATGTAAGAAAACATTATCATAAGATTTAGATTTGATTTGGTCTTCAAACTGAATTGTAAAATTGACTAATCAAAATGAATTGTAAATGTGTTTCTTTCATATGAGAACTTTGATTTATAGTAGCAGCGGTCGGAAATTGGATTTTAGCCAATTCATTTGCAGCATTTCAAGTACATTTGACAGTTGACACCCCTTTTAGCACAAAAACGGGTACGAATTAGTATACAAATATATGACGCTAATTTTTGCATTTCAAGTACCCATTTACGACAAAAAAACTTTTTGAAGAAACAAACGAATATGTTTTGCCCTGTGACCCTTCACGAATAGGTACCCTATTTTTCATATTTCGCAAACACGAAACACGTCACGAAATATCCCTGATAGCAAAAACTGGTAAACTTATTAAACTTATTTACGTCTTTAAGACGACATAAATTGACGTCAATAAGACGTAAAATTGCACCCGCGTACATCGTCATAACAAAACGTCATAATGAAGTCATAATAAGGTCTTTCAAACGACAAAAATTATTATGGCAAAAAATAGTCTTTGAAAGACGTCATAATGAAAGTCGTCCATACGAGGTACGACGTGTTTACGAGTTTACGACCAATTTACGTCAGTCTGCTATCAGGGATATACCCTTTTTCTGCAAACAAATTCCAATTTCCACGAACATGAAATGTTTGCAAGTACAAGCACACATGTACACACACACACGCACAAACGCACACACACACACATACATTTGGAAATGTAAGAGGGAATATGTCAGCAATTTTGGGTAGGTAATGTATGTGCCTCCCATGCAGGGTTCCAAGGGGCTCCGGAGCGGATCGCTGTGTTTGAAAGCCGGGTCTCTGAGCGGATCGCCCCTAACGGCCGATATTTAGGATTTGTTGGGTCTGCAGTACGGCAAAATGGGCGATATATATGATTTTGGGGGTCTCTGGAATGGCGGAACCGTGCGGCCAATACTATTTAGGATTTTGGGGGTCTCTGGAACAGCGGAATGGCCAATATTTAGGATTTTGTGGGTCTCTGGAATGAAAAGTTGAGCTGAAAAGGGGGATATTGAGGGGGGCACATACCTATAGACCAGTCCACAAGTTTCGAGTCCGAGTCCCCAACGAAATAGCATGTTCCCGCGGGGTCCGCTCGCTAGTCATAAGGACTGCTAGTCATAAGGACCGCTAGTCATAAGGACCGCTATTCATAACGTGTAACTTCCTATACCTCATGCCTTTATGAATAGTGACCCCCTTTTCGTTTTATGAATAGCGGTCCTTCACGTATAGGAAGTTACACGTTATGAATAGCGGTCCTTATGACTAGTGGTCCTTATGACTAGCGGCCTTTATGACTAGCGAGGTTAATTACCCCGTTCCCGCATATGTTTTACATAGGGACTCGATTCCGAGTCCGAGTCACGAGACCATCAAAAGCGAGTCTGAGTCCGGACTCGACTACAGCACTGCTATAGACTATAGTACCAGGTATAGGGAGTAACCCCCCCCCCCCCCCCCACCCGGGAGTAGAGGTTGAGTAAGTAAGTGGTGCTGACTGAATCTAACTATACGGTGCTGATCTATAATTGGAACGAAATTGAAACTGGCGAAACATATTACGGGACCGGTCAAGTCTCGAAACCAACATGGCGACTGTCAGGGAGAGCGATACCAGTCTCTGGTTACACAATAAACTTGGCGATAATGACGATTTGTGGTCGGGAATTACAAGTATTAGCACTCAACTTCACCGGGATGTTTTAATGAACACTCAGGATTGTTTTACTACCCTTCACCCATCAGTAAAACTCAAATTGTTGATGGCAATTCTACATATGCCGCGCAGAAATGTTGATGAAGTGAGTATTGACCAGTCCCAGACATTCTAATTCATGTTGTGAAAACTTATGTTTGTAAGATCTAAAATAAAATGAAGACAAATTTGAATTTCGTGGTGTCTGATGCAGGGTGAATTTGGTATGCACAAAATATATTCAGTTTCTTGCTTCATATTCAACGCCATGCTGCTATGTGATCTGAAATTCTGAATGTCTTTTCATTTCGTGCTGTTTAAAAAAATAAAACTTAATAAACAAGATAATTTGCTTGTCTTCCTTGACTTTTGTTTTGCCTTTAATTGGAGAAAACAGATTTCACAAATTGTTCCCTTTTTTCAATTCTGCGGGCAATGGGTCACCTACAATTAGCCGATTTTACATCAAAAGAAAGAGCATGAAAATTCAGTTCATATTCAATTCCCCAGAACTTTGCTTTGTGGCAGAAGGCACACTTAGGCACACATAGGTTCATTACAATAGGGTTGTGCGGAGATCAACCTCTCCTGCCCGCTGCACTATCCAACGGAAACAATTTTTTTTGTCGGCTGATTTCTCCCTCAATTTACCAGCAATTGCAAAAAAACTTTTGTTAATGTGATCCACAATTCATATACCGTTTCTACACCAGTAACGGATCACCTACCCAAATTGATGCATGAAGACATTTGTGACTATCTAATTGTTTTAATTTTCATAACTGGAAGAGGAATGTGCATCTAATATCAACTTTATCATCTCCTTTTTAAAAGTGTTAAACCTCAGTTCCGTGATCATCGCGCAAAAGTGAGAAATTAGCCTTCAAAATAGTGTCATCTAGTGACAAAATGTGCAGATTTCAGATTTTCAAGAAAAAAACGGGGAAAAAAATTAAAATATTTTTTGAAATAAGATGTCTAAAAAACAAAAATATGCCGACGGATCTAGAATTCATATATTATTAACACAGAAAGATGTTCTGGTATACACCCCACAGCATTTTCCGGGTGTTTGGGTGCAGGCTTATAGTAAAAAAGGGCAAATTTTAATGTATAATTACAGCAGAAATTATCTACACCAGTAACGGATCACCCATTTTCAAATCCTTATAAAAACAAAACAAAAGATCAGAATTTATTTTGTTTTGCTGTAACAATGTATTTCACTAGAATCTGTGATATTTCTAACTTGAAAATCGAAAATTATTTGGATATTTTGGTAAAATCGGGTATTTGTGTGATTTTTGCTAACATTCATAACGATCATGTGTGGCAGAATTCAACTCCTCATATAACTAAATAAGGAAGCGCGTTTAAGAAGTAACATTTTTCCTGGATATTAATTGCTAATTTGCTAACACTTTGATGAAAAAATTAAGTTAATTGGTCAATTATTTTAAAAATAAAGCCAGGTGATCCGTTACTGGTGTAGTGGTGATCCGTTACTGGTGTAGCGTAAGGGGTTCGTAAAACGCGCAGTAATTTGCTTATTAGTGACGGAATGAGTTTTACTTGACAATATTCGTAATCTGCACCATTTTAGCTTTCCAACGATGTATGATAGTCCATAAAAAATATTTTGTCTTAGCAAGAAATTGTATCCACCAAAAAGTGATCCGTTACTGGAGTAGCTACGGTACTTTAATAATAATTACCGACTTTGTTGTTTTGAAGACCGCAAAATGTAGAAATAAAATGATTATTTCCCGTCCGTTTTCCTTACCGATGCATCCTAAAACACGCCGGTCAACTGTTGAACCGGCAACAGTGTACGAATGGCTGGTATTGTTATCTCCAGCGCATTTGCATATATTGCGTGTAAATGGTTCACCTGAGTGAACCATTTACTTTGTAGATGTGCACTTAGGTACATTACAGTAGCATTGTGTGGAGATCAACCTCTTCCGCCTGCTGCATTATCCAAAACATAAACAATTTTTGTCGGCCGATTTCTCTCTAAATTTACCAGCAAATGCAAAAAAACTTTTGTTTATGTGATCCCTAAGTCATATACTTTGATAATAATTACCGACTTTGTTGTTTTGAAGATTGCAAAATGTAGAAAAAAAAAGATTATTTCCCGTCTGTTTTCATTACCGATGCATCCTAACACACAACGTTCATCTGATGAACGGTACAGTGTATGAATAGGCAGTACGGTAATCTCCTGTGTATTACCATATATTGCGTGTAAATGGTCCACCTGAGTGGACCATATACTTTGTAGATGTGGCAGAAGGCTCAACATGAATGTTTGTAAAGACATTTTAACATTTATCATTCATACATTTTTGTTTACATGTTATACAAACGTTTTGACGCAAAGCTATGCATTTTTATCAGACTGTTTTTTGCCGACAGAAAACATGAAATAAATTGTACCAGAATTGATTTCTTGCCTGGATTTTTACACAACCTGGAAGTAATAATCGACTCTGGATTATAAAGATCATGATCCCATATTCCAAAACAAAAAGCTGTGAATGATGAATGTTAAATGTCTCTACAAACGTTCTTCTAAACTACTCAACGTGTGTGTTACTAGAAACTGTATCCATTTTTGTTTTGCCTGAGCCCTGTTTCCTCATCACTAATATGGCAAATGTATAAAATACAAAATTACCATTTGAAGTTCAAAGTGCTTGTTTGGGCGCTAATGCAGTTTCGCACACTTGTTTTTGTTTTTTTGCATCACTTTATTTGTCTTTAAACACAACTAAATTAGTTCGTATTACTCATTGCACTTTGTCCTTATCCCTTGATGGTCTGCTGTAATATTTTGGTCAACATTTAAGCCCCTTTTTGGCGACTTTAATCGATGGTTTTGAAAGCGTCGCGGCACCGGCTTCGCGGTCGTAAAAATCTAAATAGCGGGGCTTCATGAGCAGCTAGCTATGCCGTTAACTACCGGTGACTTGAATGTGGAGAGAGTACCGTACTCCTGCCGTACGTACGCGCGCGCGCCGTACCGGTTACATCCATAGCTGAAGCGATGTATGGTGGCTCTAAATGTGGAACTAAAAAAAAACATGATCATACGGCCACCCGCTTGATCAATTGATTACGTTTCAGATATATAGCCACCATACATATGGACGTAACCGGTACGGCGCGCACGGCAGGAGTACGGTACTCTCTCCATGTTCAAGTCACCGGTAGCTAAGGGCATAGCTGCTCGTGAAGTCCCGCTATTTCGATTTTTGCGACCGCGAAGCCAGTGCCGCGACGCTTTCAAAACCATCGATTAAAGTCGCCAAAAAGGGGCTTAAATGTTTACCAAAAAATTACAACAGACCATCGAGGGATAAGGACAAAGTGCAGTGAGTAATTATACAAACTAATTTAGTTGAGTTTAAAGACAAATAAAGTAATGGGGAAAAAAGAAGAAAAAAAGGGTGTGCGAAACTGCATTAGCGCCCTTGTTTGTGCCTGGAAAATAAAATGTGGTTTCCCTGAACCTCCACTGTGCAGTGCAAGGAGGAGCTGAGTGCCATACTGCATCAGGCCTTGACGGATACGGACGAGTGGGTTTCCACGGTGGCGGACATCCTGCGATCCTACCCCGTCTCCGGACAACTCAACCTGGAGCTGGAGGACAGCCACCCCTTCCTGGCAGAGGCGCTGCATGAACTCAGAAAAACTTGTGAGTCATATTTATAAATGCTAGAAATTAACTCTATTTTTTTTTTATAGTGGCCTGGTCGGGCAAGTAAACTAGACATTTAACAAGTTATGCTGGCCCTAAATCAGAATTGGGTGTCCGCAGACACAGAAAAACATACACAAGTTCGTTAATTTTTGTTGCCAGGTTAGGCAAGTAGCCAGAAAACAGTACTTTTTTCCTTCTAGCTAGGACGAGGAGAAGGAAAGTTAAAAGGATCTAGAAACTTTGTTGACATGTGCAAAAAGTGATGAATGGTTGATACAATGTATATTGTTGTTATCTGATATGTCTACTGATTATTGTGTGAAAATTTCAAGTTAAATGGATGTTTATATATGGCAGAGTAATGAGCGAAAATGCAAAGTGATATTCAACAAATTATTGCACTGACTTTGTACACGGTTACGACTATCCAGTGGATAGTTTAACTTTAACATCCGAACATATCTTTTTAACGAAAGGGAAATTAGAAAAACTGAATCCTTTCCCATGATTCTATAAAATACAAATACAACAAGGTATTAGGGAACCGCTAGAATTCCAATTAGATTATGAGGATTTGGACAATGTTACTACTAGATCCCTTTAAATGTATGGAGCTACTAGAGGACTATCCCCCTTCTGTAGATATCACAACTCTAGCCTAGAGTAGACGTGTTGCCGAAGGCCACAGAATAGACACCACCTTATATTGGCATGGCAAGAACTTAAACTATAACCATCCCTTTGTGCACAGTCCCTCCTCTCCCAGCCTAGTCTGATTGGCTACACAGTCCTGACTTGCATTGCCTTACTGTTGTTTCCATTTTTCTTTGTCTTTGCCTCCTTTTCCCCCTGTTCGCATATGATGACATAAATGGTACCCTGGGGTACCAAACGAAAATCCGCCATTTTGTTTAATTATTGATTTATTTTTTGGGGCTGTACCGGGGTATAGCGTGCATACAAGCGCGCGCTGCACTGCATGCACAACGCAATACGGTTGTACTTTGAGTGGACACAAGATGGTACCCCGGGGTACTGCGTGTGTCATCATATATTCTGCTAGGATTGAAAGCTAGGCTATTTAATTTACTGACTCATTTTATTACACTGGCAATGTTTTTAGTGGATAAGCAGTTTTCTATTTTTAGCAGTATTTTTATTCATTTACTGTGTAACTAATCCTGACAAACTGTTAATATAATTAATCATTGTCTTTGTCTCCTTTTCCCCCTATTAATATATTCTGCTAGTATTGAAAGCTAGGCTCTTACTGACTTTCATTATATCACACTGTCATTTTTTTAGTAGATAAGCAGTTTTCAGCAACATTTTTCTCGCATTTACCTTTTTAACTAACCCTGACAAATCGTTGAATATAAATTGTTACTTTCCAAATTCCTCCTGCAGTGGCCATCACAGACAGCAACTCCCTCCTGCCCCTGGAGTGCATGTACCTCAACAAGAATGCCTTGAACCAGCTGGTGGGGATGCAGGCCCCTCCCGTCAAACACTTCACGCTCAAACGCAAACCAAAGTCTGCCGCCCTCAGGGCCGAGATATTGCAGAAGTGTAAGTATGCCATGTTTCCCCAATTTTGTGTCGTGTAGTTTATTTAACCATTTAAATACCAAGCTATAAAATAACACATTTGTTCAATTTAAGATTGAATTTCATTTGATTAATTTCCACTTCCAATAAAAAACAATAAAAATATATATATGTGCAATAGACAAGACAATGAAAATAGGGAATTAGAAAAAGGGTCAAATGGCCTTGTGGAGGCATAGTTCCCTGATAATAGTAAAGAAAATAACTTATTAAAAAAAAGACACATGCATGACAGAACATGACAGGGCCATGGGGCAGATATTTCCGTACATGTTAAGAGGAAAGTATATGTACATGTATGTAATATATGTAATTGCTTGTCATTTGTGAAAGTTTTCTATAAATGGGCAATTCCACGAAAAAGTGGACATGAACTCAAAAAAACAATTGGCTCTATTTCAAATCATATTGATTTTTTCTGGATTATTTTTCCATACAACATGATCCTATGATTATATCTTTCAGTTCACATGATTTTTTTTATTCTCGGGTGTCTCCTTATAGGAGAAACGGAAACCATACATGAAACTCCACACATGGGACTACCCTGTGCAAATTTCAGGAAAATCCTTATATTTTCCAAATTTTCTGGTATTTTTATTATTTAAGGCACCAAATTTGATGACTGATAATCAAAGTACCTTTTCAGATTTAAATTTCAGTCTTTTGAGTGCTCTAAAGTATATTTTTTTATTAATCAAATCCTCCGGACAAACTGTAATGTCCGTGACGCTGAAAAATGTAATGTCCGTGACGCAACGTTTTGTTGGCTAGATCACATATACCTGGCCCGTTTTGCAAAATCCAACTTGGATTCAATTCATCATTGCCTTGTCTATAATTGAATACCTAAATCACCTTTGTGAGGTCTCAGAACTCACAGATTTTTGCAAAGATGTATATGGATGCAAATAGTCATGTCCAAAAAATGTAATGTCTGTGACGGCGCACATTTTACAGAATTACTCAGTAACGAATTGGATAAATTTTCTGAAACTTTTTTTGCATACTTAACCAGGCTATTGCTTTGTAATCAAAATAAAAGTTAGACATTAGGTAGAGGTATGAATTAGTAGTGACATTGGAAAGTCATGAAAATACTGTCTGTTTGTAATGTCCGTGACGCTGGAGTTGCCCCTATATATATATATTGACGGTTACCATGAGCTAAGTGGCATAGAATTGAAACTTGTGCGCCATTAAGGTTCGAAAGGACAGATGCGCGCATGATGGTAAAAATGTAGAATTATTATATAATTATTATATTCTTCACCTTTTCATTCCCAACTCTCAACAGCTCAAGAAGCACAGCAACATAAGAAACCATTGATGCCCTCGCCAATCAGCAAGATCAGAGGGGGGTTCAGAGGAATAGATGACAGTGAGTTACAGACAGATCATGGGATTATTAGGGGCAGTAGTTTGTGACACGCCCATGTACATAAGTTATGTCATCATATGTTGAAGATGAAATCGACACCCTCACCAATGAGTAAGATCTTGGGGAGGGGGTGGGGGGTGGGGGGTTCAGAAGAATATATGATAATAAGTTATGTCGTCATATACTTCTAAAAAAAAGTTAAGGATCACTTTTTTCTTAACTTGTATTTTTTTCCAAGCATTGAGTGAGGTCTAGTTCTTTCATTTTTTGTTTGTCCAGATGGTGTTCTCATTGGAGTAAAACAATGATGCAAGAGACATTATGCAACAACTGAACCACATGTGAAATTGATTACAGTTTGTTTGAGGTCATTCAGGAGTAAAATATCTCATATAAAAGTATACACAAAATAAAAAGTGGTCCTTAACTTTTTTTTAGTAGTGTATGTTGAAGATGAAACCGACCCCCTCACCAATGAGCAAGATCTGAGGGGGGGGGGGGGGGGGGGGTTCAGAGGAATAGATGATGGTGAGTTCAAACAGATCTTGGAGTTATTAGGGGAGTACATTGTAGTTTGTTGTCAACACCCCTTTGTTATCCTTGTAAGTTATGGTTTTATATGTTGAAGATGAAAATGACCCCCTCATAGATAATAGTAAATAAACAGAAGATGGAATTACAAGCCAGAACCTGTAATCTGAATCTGGTGGCCCGGAGTAATGAAGAACATTAAGATTACGTTATATTTGGGTGCCCATTTGGGCCAGTGGATTAAGCATCAATTAAATTTAGTAGCCCAAAGCTTATTTTTAGTGGCTTAGCATTGTCTATAGACTTGTATAGACTTGTATTTGTTGTGTTTTCTAACAACTGCTTGACTATTGGTACTATGTATGCACATGAAGGGACAGTTATAGTGAGCTGAAGCTTGGGACCCCTTTGTCTTGTAATAATCAACTAAATTGTTAGTACATGGATCCCTAGAAGCCTTTCAAACTTTGGCTAATAACATCTATCATTTTAACACAAATTATTGTCTATTATTTGTATATTTTTGTATGCAATAATACTCGGCGACAAAGAAATAAATGTAAAAGTTAGAAAATTTGTTCATGAGTAACTTTCTTTTGACCATACATTTGAATTAGATTACTTTCAGTTGTATCTTTGTTTGAATGTTTCAGTACCTCTAAAGGGAATCCCAAAGAGTCCAGGATTTCGCTCCCCCTCCTCCTCCTCCTCCTCCTCCCAGTCACCAGGAGCCTTCAACAGGAGCCTGCCTCTCAACAGGACCCACGGCAGGATATCAGGCCCACGAGAGGGAGGCACAAAGGTAACATACCTGACATGTTTGCTGGCATGGTGGTGGTTGTGGTGGTGGTGGTGGTAGTCATGATGAAGGTGACAATAGTGGTGGTGATAATGATAATAACGATGGCGACAGCGATATTGATGATAACGATTGCGACAACAGCGATAATGATGATAACGATGACGACAGCGACAACAACAATGACGATGATGGCGATGGCAATGGCGACTATGATGATGGTGATGGTGATGGTGATGGTGATGATAACGATGATGATGGTGATGGTGATGGTGTCGGTGATGGTGGTGGAAGTGATGGTGGTATTGATAATGATGATTTATTATGATAATGATTGATGCTGATGCTACTGCTGCTGCTGCTGCTGCTGCTGCTGATGATGATGATGATTATGATGATGATTGACAATGATTGATGATTGATGATGATGGTGGTGAATGTGATGATGATGATGATGATAGAGATGATTGAGATGATGATGATGATAATGATGATGATAATAGAGATGATTGAGATGATGATGAGGATGGTGAATGTGATGATGATGATGACGATGATGATAGAGATGATTGAGATTGTGATGGCAATGGTGGTGGTGAGGTTTAATGAGGTGATGGTGGTAGTAGTAAATAACTTTTACTTGTCCTTCCAATTGGGCATGTGGGTTTGTAGAAAACCTGCCATCGTAAAGCTCAAATACTTGTTGAAGTTGGCCTGCCTAAAAAAAAGTATTGTGTATTCCAATCTTCTGCAGTTGCTTGACATCAAGGAGCAGCCTATCGGTGGGACATCCAGGGAGGCCAAACGGAGGAAGAAGCAAGCAGGTATGCAACAGATATTGCTAGAAATTAACCTTTCTTTCTTGTGGCCAAGTGGGGCAAATCAAATAAAGATTTCAAGAAAATCTTAAATGTAGTGTTCAGAAACCATTATATGGTGGCCCCAAACAAAGAAAAACCATCAGCAAATCTGTACTATTTTGGCTGCCCATTTTGGCAAGAAACATTTGGATTAGTGATATTTTGGTGGCCCAAAGTTTTTTTTTTTTTTTAGTGGCCCAGGGCCAGCAGGCCTGTGCAAATTCTGAACGCTGAGGTATGTCACTCAATGGTCATGGAAGCTTGCCAAGGGGTAATTCCTTGCAGTGCACTTTAACCCCTTGACCACGGGAACCGAGTGGGTTGTGTACAAAGTCTGTGGGGATTACATAAACTCGTTGGGAACGGGTTAATACAATGATTATATTCTATATTATGTATAGTGGGCAGTGTATGTATACCATTTTCAAATTCAGGAGAACATTCAAGCTCATTACGTTTTTGTTTCTTTATTTTTAAGCCAACTCATTAAATATCCTTTTGAAAGATTTGTTTTTGTTTTTTTATATATTGTATATTGCTAGATTATTGTTAATTCCTATGTTTTTATCATTATCATCATGATTATTATAAATGGTAAGTTGCCTGACCAGGCAACAACCATTTTGTAAAATTGTACTTGCCTGATAACTTTTAACTTGTCCTGGGGGGTGTTTCACAAAGATCCTAAGTAAAAATTAACTCTTAAGTTGGACTTAAAAACTATGGAATGCCGTTAGTTTTTTTGAAAACAAATTGTAAAAGTTATTTTTAAAGGCATAAAATATTGGTTAAAATAATAAATATTTTTTATTATCAAGGAGATTTCATTTTCTTGGTGTAAAATTTATGAAAAGTCCAAAATACTTGCATTTTGCTTTTGAATATATTTTTATTCTGAGGCTACAAATGGCTTACCATAATTTTAAAGTCCAATTTAGAGTTAAGTTCAATTTAGGATCTTTGTGAAACACCCCCCTGGGCAATTGGGCAAGTGCTAGTGTCGAGCCCTGCCCTATGGTATCTGATCCATGTTGTTTGTTTCCACAGAACAAGAGGCACAGGAGCAGGCAAAGAAGGAGAAGAAAGCAGCTGTACAGCCGACACCAGACTATGCTGCTGCCCTCATGTCACCGGCTGTTCACGTAAGTAACACCCTCCACACTGGACATAATTCTTAACGATGATGTGAGCAGTTATAATAGTTAAATATTTAAATCAAATACTTTTAAAGGGCAGTGTTGGGTTGGAGGGGGGGGGGGGGGGGGGGGGGGGGGGGCGAGGAACTAAGGAATAACAAGAATGACCATTAAAGGACAATGAAATCCAGACAAATTGTTGTATGCAATATAAGACACTAAATAGGATGAATAGTCCCTGAAAATTTGAGCACAATCGGTCAAGAAATAAGAAAACTATGGATCTTTGAAAAGAGCCATCTATTTCTACGAGTGACTCAAATTGGCAACTCACTCTGGCAAAGTTGTGGACTACTCCCCATACATTTTGTCATACATTTTGTACACAAAATGTTAATTTTGTTCAATTTTCTCAAAATGTATGTTTACCCTTCGTTTGAGTTCAACATATGTTTTGTAGAATGCATTTATACATAACATATCATGAGTTGGGGGAATGGAAAAGTGTGACTATGAAGAAAACTGTAAAAATGGGAACATTTGTGTACAAAACATATGGGGAGTAGTCCACACACTTATCAGAGTGTGTTGCCAATTTGAGTTCCCCATAGGAATAAGTGGACATATTTAAAGAGCCATAGTTTTCTTGTTGCTTGCCCGATTATGCTCTAACTTTCAGAGATTATTCCTCCTAATCTCGAACAGGTCATGATTTGTGTACAAAACATATGGGGAGTAGTCCACACACTTATCAGAGTGTGTTGCCAATTTGAGTTCCCCATAGGAATAAGTGGACATATTTAAAGAGCCATAGTTTTCTTGTTGCTTGCCCGATTATGCTCTAACTTTCAGAGATTATTCCTCCTAATCTCTTCAAGTCTATGAAAGCAATATTTTGCTTGGGTTTCATTGTCCTTTAAACAGACACCAGACTATGCTGCTGTAAGTATAACCCTCCACACTGGACACTATTGGCAATGTTGATGTGTGTTATCAAGTGTACATTTTCAAATTACATACTCTTAAGAGTCAGTGAAAGGCAAAAATACAATCGTTTACATAGTCCGTTGTTCTCATCCTAAATTTGCTTGCATACATCTAATGGTGTAGAGGGAAGCAGCATAGTGAGGTATCATAAAATAGGTTCTTGAGACTTCAATCATATATCAATATCATGGTAAGGTTCTTCTGAATGATATGTGCCTTTTTTCATAGAAAGAGAATCATGTTAAGTAGTGAAAAGAGTGAAAATTGATGTCGGATTTGATCCCTGATCGTGCCATGAACGATTGAAGTATCCACATTTTGATACTTTTTTTACTAGTAGGGAGATATTTGAGCAATCAAAACCCAGTTCATTCTTCTGTTACCATAAGCCAAACAATAGGGTACAAGAGAGCAATGTGTATGCTCCAAGTGATTTTGGTTGAATATGGACAAAGTTGATGGATCACTTTAATTATATTCGTACAAATATTTCCTTTAGAAGCCTGCAGCTACGCCCACCACTCAGCCGGCAGTCACGCAGCCCCAGACGCCTTCCTACGTACCAACGGTGGCGCTGTCCAAACCAACAACACCAACTCCTACGCTACTAGGCTCATTAAGTGAGTTCTGCATGCATGATGTTCAGTTTTCTTTACCTGATATTACAAAAAAATTTAAAACAAACAATTAGGGTTGCATCTTCAGAAATCTAATCCTTCAAATAAACACCCATTATAATCTTATGTTTTTAACACGTTTGACTTTGAAACAAACCACACACCACTTGTGGTGCGAAAAAGGGATACAGTCAAACCCGTCTTAGTGGCCACCTGTCTATAGCATCCTCCCTGCCTAGAGTGGCCATCTAAAGTGATCACATGCAGAGAAAAACAATGTTATTAAACCTGTCTAGATTGAGGCTACCTGTCTACAGTGGCCAATTTTCTTGTTTCCCTTTTAATAGGTTGTCACTAAAGACAGGTTTGACTGTATATCAGTGGGGATTTCCCAGTACCATGCTCTGTTCATCCATACATGCCCTTGATAACAGGTATCAATGCACTTGCTAGTCATAGCCAGTGCTTGAAATAAACTTGTTTTCCTTGTGGCCCTTCTTCTAAATTTAGTGGCCTGAAACTTTAATCTGGTGGCCCAAAACAAAGAAAACATTAAAGATTATGTTATATTTGGTTGCCCTATTGGGCCAGTGATGACTTTGCGTGGCCCAAAGCCAATTTGTAGTGGCCCCGTCCCAGCAGGCCTGTATAAATTTCAAAACACTGTCGTAGCATAACGAAGGAGACTGCTGATCAAAGAAATTCACTGACATGCCCTTCGATACCTGTATCAAGCGCACTTATGTAATGAACATTGCAATCTATTGATATACCTGGAACTCCCCCCAGATAGTTTTGTGCATAAAACAGTATATCAGCTTTTGCAAAAAAGAGATGTTTTTCCCCATAGAAAAAATGAAAAATTTGGTCACATATTTTTTGTTACAAAAACATTTTTAAAGGAACTTGCCGGTATAGTATAAAGTACCATTTCATGCAAAAAATCTTGACAGTTCGGTTTTGGTGTTCAACTGTTTTTGAAACTCTTCTCATGACCTTAAAGACATTTTCTTGATCCTTTTGTAGTTTGTCTTAATAGAAAAATTAAAAATTTAAGAGTAAAGTAGTTAAGAACACGACTTAGTGCAGTACAGTGCTCAAGTCAAAGAGTGGCTATAAAGTAATTTCTTGTTGGCACACAGATCAACCACCGCCGTCGACCGCCACTCTCTCGACAGCCAGAGAGAACCTCCAGCAGCAGCTTCAGCAGTCCCTGCAACAACAGACCACGGTGCGACCACCCAGCGGCGCCACACCAGCAACCACCCAACCGCCCAGCACCGTCACCACACCTGGCACCACCCAAGCACCTTCCACGGCTCCCAAGGCACCCGCTACCCTCGCCGCTCCAACCCAGAATCTATATGGAGTACCGAGTGCTGCACCGAGCACCGCCGGTGCACCAAGTACGGTGCCAAGTGTCCTTGGTGCGCCGAGCGCCGGTGTGCCAGCAGCGGTGCCGGGACCAGCTTCGTATGCTGCACCAAGTCTGGTACAGCCAGCTGCCAAGCCCGTGCCACTGGCGACCCCAGCAGCAGCTGCACCAACGTTGCAGCCACCTGCACCGCAGCCTCTCGCCCCGCCGGCGTCGGGGCCAAAGAAGAACCTCTCCCTCACAGTAAGTTAATTATTTCAAACAAAGGGATACTGACCAGAAATATATAATATAAATGATAATGAGCAAAGAAAATACATGAAGTGTTTCCCCGGGATATAAGCGAGTTTATGTATATCAGAGCTCTTTATAACGACGTTCCACTGTATACTGTTTAAGTTATAATCAATCATAAAATTAAGACCTTTCAAATTAACGCTGATTATTGTGTGTTTTTTCTTCATTCCATCACCAATAGAAAGACAAGATGCATGCTGCAGAGCATATATTCACTCAGTTCAACAAGTTGTATTATCAATCATTAATATTTTCTAAGGACCTTTCATATTAACGCCGATTATTGTGTTTTTTTCTTCATTCCATCACCAATAGAAAGACCAGATGCGTGCAGCGCAGGAGATGTTCCGACAGGTCAACAAGATGTATTAGCAATCATTAATATTTTCTAAAGACCTTTCATATTAACGCCGATTATTGTGTTTCTTCTTTCCATCACCAATAGAAAGACCAGATGCGTGCTGCACAGGATATGTTCCGTCAGTCCAACAAGGTCACCCGTCCAGAGAAGGCTCTTATCCTGGGCTTCATGGCAGGAGCAAGAGGTAAATATGGACACTGTCACAGATCAGTTTATGTACAATCGCAGCTTTGTAATTGTTGTTTATACCAGTGCTAGAAATCAACTTTTTTTCCTCGTTACCCAGTCATGCAAGTAAAAAGAGTAAACAAGATTTGTAAAATTTGAGTGGCCCGACTGAATGGCTAGGCTAATAGCTCTTTTTAAATTTAATTTGTTTTGTTTTTAATATATTTTTTAGTAACTTTTTTTACCAATCAGCACATCTGGTGGCTTGCCTCTCTGGCCAATCAGCACAATTTGACCCAAGTACTGAAGCACATATCACAATAAGTGTGGTACTACATTGTTTGGTATCAAGGGCATATGCATGCAGTTATATGCGATGCTTCAAATTAGCAAAGGCCTGCTGGCCGAGGCCACTAAAAATAAGCTGCAGGCCACACAAATTATTTGCTAAATTCCACTAACCGGAATTGGCAACCAAATATAGAAGTATTTGTATGTTGAACTTAATTCCATGTTAAACTCCAAACTATGGTAGGCAATTGGTAGCCTTGTAGTAATACAACTTCAAAAGTATAATTGCAAATATTAGAGACTTTTAAGAAATGTTTCATCAAGAAGATGAAATATCCTTGATAAACAGAATATAGTGATAATTTTTAACCAATTGTTTATGTTATGATACTAGTTCATAAATTTGACATGTATCTCATCTAGCGGCTTTCCACAATTTGAGGTCCAACTTAGAATATAAGTTAAGCTTAGAATCTTTGTGAAACACCCCCAGGTATGTTAAGACTTAAAATGTTTTCTGTATATCATTTAAAAATCCGACAGAGAACCCGTGTCCGCAGCAGGGTAACATTGTTACGATCAGACTGAGCGAGGACCAGGAGACTGTGCAGAACAAGGGCTTCGAACAGGTCATGGCCGTCGACACCTTCTTCGAAATGAACTATGCTACTGGAGAGTGGCGCAGATATAAGAAGTACAAACCGATGGCTTGATAGTGCAGACAAGGATTCATCCAGCATTCCTATGGATTTAAACAATGTTGTTGATGTTGGTGCAGAACAAGGGCTTCGAACAGGTCATGGCTGACGACACCTTCTTTGAAATGAACTATGCTACTGGAGAGTGGCGCAGATATAAGAAGTACAAACAATAAGTCATCCAGCATTCGTTTTTAAGGATTTATTATTAAAATGATGTTGATGTGGCGGTCATCTACTTGACCATTGGTGTGAATCCATACTGGAGAATAAAAGCAGATATAAGAAGTACAAACCACTGGCTTGATAATGCAGACAAGAATTCATCCAGCGTTCATAAGGATTAAAACAAAATATCTTGAAGTGGACCATGGTCTACTCGACCAGTTGGTGTGTATCCATACTGGAAAAAAATGCAGATATAAGAAACTGTACAAACCACTGGCTTGATAGTGCAGACAATAATGCATCCAGTTTTCATGAGGATTTACAAAATGTTGTTGATTTGGACCATGATCTACTTGACCAGTCGTGTGTATCCATTGTCTCAGCTACACATGTTGACTCTTTTCCAGCCAGTTGACCCCTTGACTACCAGAACCGGGTGGGTTGTGTACAAAGTCTATTGGGATTTCCGAATCTCGAAGGGAATGGGTTAACAGCCAGTGAACACAATGGGTGGAATTCACAAAGGAGGTTTGTAGGAGGTTTGTACAAACCATGGTTTGACCAAGGTTTACATCTGTGGAATGCCATTTGTAAACTGATGGAGAAGGAATGTAAACTCTTTACTTGTTAACAATGTTGATTTACAATTTACGGTATGCGAGCAGCATTCCATAGATGTAAACCATCGTCAAACCATGGTTTGTACAAACCTCCTACAAACCTCCTTTGTGAATTCCACCCAATAACATCATGTTTGTGTATGCGTATGTGTCTACACAACAGAATGAATAAGAGGGGCAGAATATCAAGAGCTTTATTTTATTTAGCTCCACTAGTTACAAATATAATGAGCTGTCTTACCGGCCACCTGCTTAAAACAGCCAACCTGCCTATAGTGGCCACGAAAAATGATCTCTGGCAGGTAAAAGCAATGGTCACTGTATACAGGGTTGACTGTATAACATTGTACACCCAATTGGCTTATGTAATATGGCCTGTGGTGATGATGACGTTTTGTTTTTACTTGGGATAACAAGTATGTTCTGTGTCAGTTCTATGTTAATTGTTTACCTACTTAGTTTACCATCTAATAAATAGCTAAGGGAAGTTACAAGTATTTCACCAGTAAATAAAATCCTGGATCAAATCTGATACATGTAATTGGTCAACGCGCATTGTGAAAAAAATGATAACTTTGCACACTACATTACTAACGATTGCTTTATTTCGTACTGATTCCTTGTGAAATGAATGTTTTGACTCCATTTGGTTCATTCACATTTTGGAATTTCCTTCTTGTCTCTCCATATGTGCAGTACTGAAACTGATGTTAAAGGGATCTAGTAACACTGTCAAAATCCACAAAATTTCATTAGAACTCTAGTGGTTTTCACATCTCGTTGTATTTATATTCCCAGGAGCATGGAGACGGTTTCATTTTTTTTAAATATCCCTTCCGTTAAAGAGATATTTAGGTTTTGAAGTGATCAGATTTGTAATTATCCACTGGAAAGTTTTAACTGTGTACAAAGTCAGAGCCATGAGTTTGTGAATGTCACTTTGCATTTTCATTCATTACTCGGCCATATTTGAATCCATTTAATGAGAAATTTTAGCACATAACTCTGTGGACAAATCAGATCACAAACATACACATTTTATCAACCATTCATCACTTTTTGCACATGTCAACGAAGTTATTAGATCCCTTTAAAAGATATATGTATTATGGGATAGAAACTATCTGTACTTTCTAGTGCAGAGTCACTTCTGGTGTTACTGCCAATAACCTATTAAAGGGATCTAGTAACTTTGTTGAAAAGTTCCAAAAATGCGTGGTTAATAAAATGTGTATTGGTGTGATCTGATATGTCCAGAAAGTGATGTGTGAAAATTTCACCTTAATTGGATGTTATTTGGCCGAGAAATGAGCAAAAATGCAAAGTGATATTCACTAACTCATTGCACTTACTTGGTACATGGCTTAAATGATCCTGTAGATAGTTTAACATCCAAACACTTGAGTCATAAATATCTTTTGAACAAAATTGAAATTTGAAAAACCAAAACTTGTCCCATCCTTTTATTGTTAATATGAATACAACAAGGTATGAGAGAACCACTTGAGTTCCAAGTAAGTTTTGAGGATTTGGACAATGTTACTAGATCCCTTTAATATTCATTTTGACATAAGTTTCCATAAATAACAACCTCTTATGATAATTACAATGTGAGGATGATAATAAAGGGCATGCTTCATGGATAGAACATAATATTTATAAATAGGTTTTTTATCTGAATTTAATCAAGTATGTATCTCTGAAAACACTTATTTCATGCACAAAACTTACAATTTTCTACATTCACCCGGCTTTCTTACATTTTCTGCTGTAGATAGAAGTACATTTTCTCTAAGTAATATTTGTACTCTGTCTAATTACCACAATAATTTGGTCACTAAATTACATTTATTTATATTCAGAGAAATTATTTGATCAATTCTTTTGTGCCTTGCCCTGATCTTTATTTGACATCTGTCTCTTAAAAAGTACAATATATTTTACATATTCAATATGCAGACGGTAACAGAAAGTTGAAATCTTTTATTGTTCTGGGAATGGATGTAATAAAGTTAAGCACATGGTAGAAATGACCGTGTCAGTATTAGAACATTGTATGCAACTATGGACAATTATTACTAAGTACATGTTTATAGTGATATTATTTCCGATACATGTTTATTGGTGGTACATACATGTAGTAGTGTACTAATAAAATGCACTTATTTTGTAGGTGATAATATGAATAATAATAATTAAAAGACATAGTAATGATGTCATTTCCGTTCCACGAGTGTCATGGGGTCGTATATGACAATGTATGAATGTAATAAATACGCACTTATGATTGTTCAACATGATGAGGCAGTTTTATGAGGTCGTTAATATTATGTTGCATAGCAGTTTCGATTGTTCAATAGAAAACGGGGTTTTAACCCTTTCAGGATGGACTGATTTAAGTGATTTGACTACAACATGTATTCTCCATAGACCTAAGCCTGAATATCTTCGGGACTAGTCCTGAACGAGTTAAAGGTAATGTCCTTCTTTTGCAGGCATCTTCAAGTACAGTAACACATTCCATAAACCACAACAATACTAATTACATCAAGTTGGTGTAATTTGAACGTTCACAGTGATAACGAATTCAAATGATGCAAGAAAAACCAATGGCTTTGTAGTCTTAATTCTCAGGTTCGTAGAGTACCGAAGCTGTGACATCATACAAATCTATTTTTAGAATTTGAACTTCATTTTCCGAAAGAGCATAACAAAAAAAAATGTCCAAATGTTGACAATCGATCGAATATGTGACGTATTCGCTGAGATATGACCATCCGAATAAATAGATTTCAATAGGAAATCACTTATTTTGCTCTCGTTCTTAACGTTATGAACCAGAGCAAAATAACAGTGATGTCCTTGGGATGGGCATATCTCAGCCAATACTTTAAAAATTTGATTTGAAAATGAAGTTCAAATTTGGAAATTCTAAAAATAGATTTTGATGACGTCACACTTCACCACTGTATTTCCTTTCTATTCTGAATCTATGTATCATAGATTATTTTGTTATCCCTTTAACAAGTTATATCACAAATGTGATTGAATCACTTTGGTAGTACTTAATCAAAACAAATATATATTTGGTGTGTGATCACAAAATACAATAAAGTGTCTGCAGTTGTTAGACTAGTTAAATGGTCGCAGTAACCATTTATTATTGTGAGTCTAAAATCAATAGAATTCACCTGATGGGTATATTCCCAGACTAGGTCTTGAATTGCATTTTTATTTCAATTAAGACAATCTCGCAACTTTTGAATTTTGAATTGCAAAAGCGAACAACAACCTACTATTATAAAGGTAATACAGATTTGTTGACCATTATTTTCTCGTAACTTATGTTGGAGAATGTAATTAAATTTGACAACTTCCTTTTCTCCTAATTAATTTATACCCCCTTAAATCCTAAAGATTCTTGCAGATGCTTGCATGTGATGTAAGTTCAATGTTGGTGGTGTTACATGTATGTAAAAGTGTATGTACTGTATATAATGCATATAATGTATAATGTATATTGCAGCAAAACGATAAAGAAATAAAAGTCATGGATTCATGTCTAAAATTATATTTTCTGTGTTGATTTATTTGATGAGCGGAGCTGCATGAAAGATATATTACACTTAAAAAAACATAGGAATGGATTGTCTCGCCTAAAACACCTACCTGCATACAGTCAAACCTGTCTTATTGGCCACCTGTCTATGGCAGCTAACCTGCATATTATGGCCATTAAATGTGATCCCCTGCAGATAATTTTTTTTTTCATTGAACCCATCTATGGATGTCACCTGTCTACAGTGGCCACTTTGGGTGATCACTACCGTGTGTCTAAAAAAAAACTATACACTTTTGAAATGGCTGCCAAATAAAAAAATATATAATTCTGGGGGGAAAGGTTTATTTGTATGGAAAGCTCATAAACTCAACTTTCATATGACACCAAAAGTTCCGAAAATAATTCATGCTTGGGGTGAGCACTGCTCACTTTTGTAAAGGGTATGGAAATTAGGTTGCGCAGGAATGGGCCTTCCAATTTGTGAGAGGAAAGTCCTTTGGAGCTTACGGAATTAAGGATGATATGAAACATTTATGATCAATTGTGATGAGTTTGGGTTTGCTGAGTGAAATTTGTGGTTTATGGGATTAACATTTTATGCATGAGTGAACAGGAATTGCATTTATTATTGTAGCATTGTAACTTTCCCTGGTAGACTCAGTGGTGTGTTCATGGGAGTCAGGACGGGGTGATGGTACATGGTGAAGGGGAGGTGAAATGTAGGGTAGGACTTTGTTGGGTAGATGGGATAAGGGTCAAGAGGACATGTATGCCCCCCCCCCCCCCTCTTTCTCTCTCTCTCTTCCTGGGTGTGCTTGTGCATATCTTGACAATTCATATTCGTTGGTCTCCACTCCAAAATATCCAGACCACCTTCCCTTATCCCGAATTCTACCTACATTTCCCAAATTGGACTGGTTGCTATTATCCAGTGACACCTGAAATCAATCACAATCTATCAGTCAATCAATCAGTACCGTGAATTAGACAATCAACATTCAGCTATCAATCACTTAATCAACAATGTATCAGTCAATCGGTCAATCAATTAATCAATCAAGCATTCAATCAACATTCAGCTATTTCAATCAATTAATCATTCAATAAATCAATCATAATTAATCAATAACTCAGTCAATCACTCAATCTATCAACCAACCCACCAGTCATTTTAGCAGTTGAGTTTCGCACAAGAAATATGGTACAGTTTAACACAAATTCACAAATTTGTAAAATGAACATGTCATTCTTTCTTTTCAGTTGATTTTTATATCAATTTTACAACTGTTTCATCCATCTTGTAAGAGAAAAAATAACTGAAATGTGGGGTAAAGGTTTTTATTCAAAGTCACAGATGTAAAAAATAACAGTTTGTAACATGGAAATTGCAACATGTACCATCACCCCATCCTGACTCCCATGAACACACCACTGAGTCTACCAGGGAAAGTTACAATGCTAGAATTTAAAAAAAATGCAATTCCTGTTCACTCATGCATAACAGTTTGGTTTAATAATCCATAAAATTCACTCAGCAAACCCAAACTGATAGCAATTGATCATGAATTTATCATATCACCCTCAATTTTGTAAGCTCCAACGGACTTACCTCTCACAAATTGGAAGGCTAATTCCTGCGCAACCTAATTTTCACACCCTTTACAAAAGTGAGCAGTGCTCACCCAAGCATGAATTATTTTCGGACTTTTTGGTGTCATATGAAAGTTGAGTCCATAAGCTATCCATACATATAAACTTTTTCCCCCAGAATCATATATTTTTTTATTCGGCAGCCATTTCAAAAGTGTATAGTTTTTTTTTTAGTAGACCACGGTATACACAGGTTTGGCTGTATTTCTGAAAATAAAAAGAAGAAAGAAAAGAATAGGAAAGGTGTATGTGCACATGTGCGTGCCCACATGCTACTTCAGTTCTTTTTTAATTAAGGAAAATATAAGTGAGTGCGTGGGGCAAAGCCCAGGAGTTTAGATACCAACTGATATGATAGAGGGTATATAATGAGAAGGCCCCAATCATAGAGACCTTACTTCAAAGATCCTACCCCCACATTTTCATTAACGAGCACTTCACCTGCCCACTCACACTTATTAATGACACTATCTAACTGCACTCCACAAAGTGAGGTGAGGTGTTTTGTGTTGTTTGGTTTTGTTTATTATAGTTAGACCACGATTGCTAATTTATTTCTAGAATTCGATGTTCAGTTGTCATGAATGTAGGTAGTCCTGTGTACAACAAATATCCATACTCAATAGTTATCACAAGACATCTCACTGGGTGGGGGCAAGCAGTGGCATATCCCCCTCCCCCCAATGATTTCACAAAAACACACAAATAATAAGAGGATAATAGAAAAATAAATACAAAAGCGTCCCCCTTCTTTCACTCGGACCACACTACGCCATTGTTGAGTGGGAGAAAATGTTGGGAGAAAACTCTGTTGTGTGTTATAACAGTGGTCGCGATCAGCAAGTGAATTATTGTTATGAACGGTTCGTGGATGCCGCACAATAACGTAGATCACGTTGATATACCTTTTAGAACATTACGGTACTCCGCATCGATAGTGGATATAGCGCCAGCATAGTCGGTTTTGTGAAAAGGATCATTGACCCGCCTCTCGGACAACTTACTAGACAACATCTACATGTAGAAGAAGACCCCAAAATCATAAATGTATAAGTGGATAATTTAGGAAAGTAAGAAATGCACGTTTTGCCACTTATAGTAATTGAATTATTACCTAATCTTTTGTGAATATATGCATGGTGCGATGACATGTGTTGAAACATGAGTTATGTTTTAGAACTCAAACTTATGATTATGTGAAGCACTTAGAGATGATTATCAATCATATAAGGCGCTATATAAATCGCAAACATTATTATTATTATTATTATTATTATTATTATTATCATTATTATTATTATACGATATGATTTAAAGGCAAACGAATTAAGTTAAGGGGCCCAGTGGGGTATTGAATTTGTTTTTCATCAAAATTGAGATTTATATCTTAAAATGATCCATGGACATACTTTATGGGGTAGGGGGTAGCTATCAAATGGACAAATTAAGGATTTTGTTATCAATGTTGTCCTTTTTTGGGGCCGGAAGTGATTACTTTCCAGCTTAGATTAGAGAATTTTAATTCTACTTTTTTTTAATAGTCCAAATAAAATTGTCCCCCCCCCCCCCAAAAAAAGATTTTAACATCCAAATTGTGTTCCTCTTTTTTCAGAGTGAAGTAGCAACATATATTGTCATGCAGCAAACAAACATGGCAGTTTGTATGTGATTAACATGCCCTAAACTTCCATTGAACCAACTACTGCTATTTATCCCGCTATTTTCCTATTTTTATCCATGTCACATTCATCTAACAAATATCAATATTGTATAATGCCTTTCAAGCTCATTTGCCGAAAACCTGATTTTTTATACTAAAATTCTAAAAACTTGAAAAGTATTTACTCAAATTCAATGAAATTTTGAGGAATTATTCCTTGTTGGTAGATGAACAGATTAATGATGGCTTTTAGAGGTAACCCTATTGTAAACCAAAATATGTACATTTCATATGTACATTTCTGATTTTTTGCAAAATTGCCTTTTGACTATGAAGATAGCTGAATAATGTAAAAAGTCACCATTATTTTGTTTGTATATAGCATCATAATATCTATCTTTAACATGTAGAATGTATATGCCTCTATACCTCTGAGGAGATGCGTTTTGAATGTTGACTTGCTAAAAGTCTAAATTTTTATTTTTCTCTATATTATTGCTGTTTAGACTCTTATTTTAAGTCCAATTGTCTTTTTTTTCTTCTTTTTTTCCCTCTTGGATTCCCCATATTCTAAGCTTTTCAGAAATGTATGGTTTTGTAGGGGGTAGCTTCAATGGTTAGAAAGATATTCCCGATATAGTAAAAGTGTGCAAAAATTTCAAATAATACCCCACTGGGCCCCTTAATTTGACAATAAATTAAGCGTTTTTGAAAATATATACAATATTTAACATGATACGTTTGAAATGGCAAAATAATCAGGAATAATGTTTTTAGACGGCACAGTACAGTTAGTTTATCAGATCGAAATTCATTAAAAAAACGATGTTTCTCTAGAATCGTCTTGATATTAATCTGCTGTGATTATTCATTTGTTTCTAATTCATTTGTTGAATATTTAATTTGAAACAAAGAATACCCGCTGCGGTTGAAAAAAAAAAAATCTGTGGTAGTCATAATTCATAAGCGCCATCAACGATAATAAGAGAATGTAACGTTATAGGCAACAATCTCGTGTGAGTCAGGTGTGACAATGGTTTGGATACAATCACTCATTTTCTCCCTTGTTTTTCCTCTCTTTTTTTTTTGGTATTTATTACAACGCCCACTTAAAATGTTCATTATTGTGTTTCTTTTCTTCTGTGTATTAGGACATGATTGAGATGATCCCGTTTTCCCCGACAGCTCCCCACCTGTTACACCCCCGCATGCAGTGCATCCCCTTCTCCGTTCCCGTTCTCTCGCACACTTAACCCCTTCCGTCCTAGATTTTACGATCCCCAAAGAGTTCAAGGGATCTAGCAACATCGTCAAAAGCCTTAAAACTTACTAGGAACTCTAGCGGTTCTCTCATACATTGTTGTATTCATATTAACGATAGAAGCATGAGACAGGTTTTTTTTTTCTCCTTCGAATTTCCCTTTCGTTTAAAATATATTATTTTATGACTGAATTAAGTGTTCGGATTTTTAACTATCCAGTGGACAGTCATAACCGTGTACAAAGTCAGGCTCCCGTAGGCAATGGGTTAACCAGTTACCTACTATAGTTTGATGATCCTTAAATAGTTAATTCAGTGCCCACCCGGTTCCCGTAGGCAACATGTTCCATACTAGATTTTACGATTCTCAACAAGTTGATACAGTGCCCACCAGGTTCCCGTAGGCAATGGGTTAACCCTCTGCGTACTAAGCTTTGATTGCAACATTGCTTTCTTGTGCATCTACATGTTTGTGGCTCTTAAAGGGCTCCGCACGTCTTCGTAGTAATATTGCGGTTAATCCTTAATAACTTCCCACACATTACGGTTCGTAATACTTTTCCAAGAACATGTAACTTGCCCTAATTAATGATCTATTATTTAGTAAGACAACCCCACATTTCTCTTGTTTCATTATGCTAATTTATATATACATTATTACATTAAAAGGTAATTTTTTAAAATAAACATCGCCATCTTTAAAAAATAACTTTATACATGTTTGAGTCACAGTGTAACCGGTCACCAACAATATTGTGTCCTGGCTAATATACAGGTCAATGAGGTCAATAATTACTGGTGACCTGACTGGAATGTCAAACGACCCTTTGTTATGATGCCTATAAAGCAAAAACAGAGGGATTTATTGGATAATGAAAAGAAACAATTAAAATATCCCCGGTGGCACATGGCAACAATCAATGGGCTATAGTGAAATTCCATAGGTGGGATATGATTTAAGCAAATTTCTGTCCTTTTAGCCCTGAGCCCCTTACTAGAGGTGTGCCCCAGATGAGATTGGGGAACATTGGTATTATCATGCAAAATATTAGTACAACGCTACCTGGACCAGCTAGAACAGCAACGTAACATACAATATGTCATAAACTGGAAAATTGGTGGAATTATATAGATGGAATAATTCGGAAGGATGGCCGCAATCTTGTACAGGAGGTGACGTCTTCTTTTATATCTGGAAGTGCATGCATTGTGGGGGGGGGGGGGGGGGGGGCGTATTCTTTACTCTTCTTCAATTTATTAATCCCTTGGCAAACGAGGGTGATTTCAATATTGAATTATTTATGTTTACTACTCTTCTGATATGTCACCACTCTAAACCTATGTAAAATACAATGACAGCATGCAGCCGTATTGCTTGTGGCTCCGGATGGTATATTCTTCGAAGATTCATGGCGCATGCTGGTCATATACTATTCATGATAATACGATTATTATACCCCACTCTTTAAGCCGTTTTAAAGCCTGAATTAAGTCTCTTTAATACAAATTTAGATATCATGCTAGAAAGTACAAACTAATCAATTTCCGCAAAACGAGGAAACGTGATGTAATCTTATTACAGGTCATTCTCACAAACTGATAACTTCCTACACATGTCCCCGAAAAGTAGCTTCAAGGAATTAAAACAAAATAAATAGTTGATGAAGTTTCGGATTAACGCCTGGTTGAATTTTGTTTGCGTGTAATTCCTTGTTACATCATCAGTCATCAGGCGAGAGCTAATTCCTTGTTACATCATCAGTCATCAGGCGAGAGCGGAGAGGAGAAATGCACCCACGCAATACATCCAGTCAGCAGGTAGATCATTTGTCCTAACCCAGATGTGCGTGTGTGTGTATGTGTGTGTGTGTTTGTGTGTGTGTGTGTGTGTGTGTGTGTGTGTGTTTGCATGTATGTATGTGTGTGTATGTATGTATGTATGCGTGTGTGTGTGTGTGTGTGTGTGTGTATGTGAAGAAAAAAAAGAAAAGAAAAAAAAGAAAAAAAGAAGAAAAAAGAAGAAAAAAGGAAAAGAAGAAAAAAAAAAAAAAAGAAAGAAAAAAAAAATGTGTGTGTGTGTGTGTGTGTGTGTGTGTGTGTGTGTGTGTGTGCGTGCGCGTGCGCGTGTGTGTATGCGTGTGTGTCGCGTTTTATAATATGTATGAATTTATTTAAACACATATTATAACGACGATTTATTCCTATAGGAATAATTCGCCGTTATACTAAGTAGCACAATGCTGTGTCATATTCATTATTCCATGCAGTCACGGAAATGTCGATGACAATTTGATGTACATACATTTATACATTTATTCAAGTGGAACTATGATGTATTGTTTGGAAAAAATATCCGAAAGAAGAAGTATACAAAAAAGGGCACTTTTGTGTGATTCATGGCCGGCGAGAGAGGGGGAAGCAAGCTCACCTTGCCGCAAGACTTCCCCGTGAACACACCCACGTCCATCACCCCCTCATCTTCTCACCTAAACACAATTATGTCATGCCTATTTTAAACAGAATAAAATCTAGTGTTTTTCGTACGTTTTAGTCATTGTTTCTGACCGTCTTTTTTTGTTTGCATTTTCTTTGCACTTGTTTAACCACATAAAGCCCAAGGGGGCACATTCTGTACCCTATCATCTTTTTGGTTAAAGACCGCCTCCACATGTTTTCTTTTCCTAAAATCGTACAGCATGTCTTTTCGCTATATTCTTTTAGTAATTATTCAAGGGATGTTATTGTGTCTTTTCGTGTCAAAATTCACTAACATGTTGCCATTGATTAAAATCCACTGCCACCAGAATTTCTTTGTTTTCCTTTGTTCTAAAAGAGAAAAAATGGCGTGAAAACAATGAAAAAAGTTTCTTCGTATAGTGATAACATTTTGCTATGGTTGAAATATGCAAATGTGTTTTCACATGACGTCTTCATCTTCAGATCTTGAAATTTAACAATCTTAATCAGAGGAAATTGTATACACATTCTAGCATGTAAAATGTGTTTGCCAATTGAAACGAATAATGTATACTCTCACCAGCATCAGTAAGCACAAACGCCAGCATTTATTTAACACGACTTTGTGTTTCATACAATCAGGGGCGTCGATCACGGGGGGGATGGGGGGGGGGGGGGGATATATCCCCCCCCAAGATTTCAGGTGGGGGGGGGGGGGGGGTGGCCTGTATCATCATCCCCCCCAATATTTGGGGTTCAAAAATATATAATAACATTAAAATTAAGGAGCATTGCCCCCTCTCATGAATGGAGTTGTTACTATAGTCTTCTTTAAACCACTTTTTGATAATGCTAAAGTGCCCAAATCCAAAATCTTCCGGGGGCTGCGCCCTCGAAACCCCCATTAAGGTTATTTCACCCAGTACCAGCCCTGTACTCACTTCTCTCTTGGCAAACGTTCAGGTGTTCCTGGCCCACTGTGCGTTTGCGCTTCGCTCACTAAATTGAGCTAACTATTCAATAGTTCACTGTATTTCTGGATATTACAAATCCCAAAGCTTCCGGGGGCTTCGCCCCCTGGACCCCCAATAAGCTTCCAATGTGGGTATCCCTTGACTTATTCTATTCAGGATGATTGCAATCGACAGTATTTATCTATCAGGCTAAAATTCATCCATACTTGGACAGTTGCCCTCTATTTACAGACATCTTTTTATCTGGAGATTACAAATCCCAAACCTTCCGGGGGCTCCGCCCCCTGGACCCCCAATAAGCTTCCCAATATGGGTATCCCATGGCTGATGCTATTCAGGGTTCCATCAGAATGCTTACAATATAATAGTATCTATCAGGCTAAAGTTCATATTGGACAAAGCCCAGCTCGTAACATGATGCTTGCAATGTGCACTTAATAATATTCCAATTTTAAACAGCTGAATTCAAAAGCTTTGCCCCCCCCCCCCCCCCCCCCCCCCCCCCAGCCATAAAAACCCGGGCACGCTGCTGGGTTGTCGCTTCGCTCCCTCGCCAGAGATGGTCAAAATGACGAATCATCCCCCCCAATGGCGAGAGGAAATCGACGCCCTTGCATACAATATTCGTAGTAACTTGACTACTCGTAGTAGTTTGTATATAGTAGAAGCTGAGTTTTTTTATAATTGTTTTATTTTTTTAAGATAACATGCAAATGTGAACAATAGCCCACCAAAGCATTAGTGTAACTCTAGAGGGCCAATCAAATGGTCCACTGCAGCGAATGGCTCGTAAATGGCTCTGCACTGCTCGTAGCAACTCGTAGTCACTCATAGTCCATTTGCAAAAATAAATATGAAGTAGATTTGTCACGAGGTTCCCGAGTTAATCTCGAGCATGTTACGAGCCCACTCGAGTATGCTACGACTGGATCACTCATAACTGGCTCGCGCAGCAAACTCGGGTAACTCGTTATACTTGCTCGTATAAACTTTTCGGGTGGCGAGTGGCGATGGGTCACTGACCCGGCGGCCATAGTCCTACTCCTATATGATTGAATCAACCTTGCACCACTCTAGATGACGGCACTGTCTTACATGTACATGGGCGAGTGTGATGCAAAGATATATAGTTGAGATGGTGCACAAAAGGGACTTGATTAGTAAGCAAATAATTACCGTGGTGAAGGTGATGGGACAAACTATCACTTCCGAGGCGATCTGGATGTAGCTATCTTTCCGAAGCGAAGCTGAGGAAAGATAGCGTATACATTCAGATCCCCGAGGAAGTAATAGTTTGCCATCGCCTGAAACCAAAAGGTGATAATTTGCTTTATATTCAACATCAATTATTTTGATCACAAACGACCTTTAAAGTCATACCTGTAAAGTGTCCAAATCCACGAAAATTACTTGGAGCTTCCTCGTTTCTCTTCTACCGTGTTGTTTAGCTTATGGTAAAGAAGAATAAAATAGGGTTGATTTTTTTCAAATGTCCCTTTAGTATGAAGATAATTATCATTTAAATCTTTTATTTCAATCACGTTGATTAACGCTTTAGATAAAAAGTACAATTGTCCTAGCAGAGAACGTCCGCATGCAGCCTTCGTGAGAACATTCCGGAGACTGAACTTGAGCCGAGCGCGTGCAAATTCCATGAATTCTGTACTACGTGTGTAAACATGTCCTATACACAGGGTGCGAATATCTCAAAACGGATCATTCATTACTGCGACAAATGTATGGCAGACCATCAGTATTCGGTGATAACATATGAACTCAATATTCGTTTTTTTCACTAGGTAAACAGTGTTCGTTTTCTTTCAAACTTTCACAAATCTTTCAATTGTATTTTACAATGATATTGATATAGGATTGAAGTCTCAAATGTCATTTTGTGCAATATCTGACACTTTACAGGTATCACTTAACTAACACAAAGGGCTAAAATGTTTGGAATATTGAGCAATTGATCGAGTTTTTAAATTTTAATTTCGTCAATCCTGCACATGAATAAGATTTATGATTAAAAGTCAAAGACGCTTATACCATTGTCTATTAAGGTAGCCGCGCGTAACGTTGCGCACCAGCGTGCTACCTTTCTGCGCACTAACGCGTGTACGCGTACTTGCGCGAGAACAATTGAGATAGTACACAGTGCAACGCACTTTCACCAAGATAGTAGTGAGTGCAACGCACTTTCACACAAGATAGTACACAGTGTAACGAACTTTCTTCTCCCATCAATGATGGCGAAACTATGTTTCATCACGTGATTAACTTTTGACCAATCGTAGAGCAAGATTCTTAGTATATGTGGAATATAATATCTAATATCAACGACAGAATGTGAACAGGAATGTTAATGCACTCATATAACTGATGTTGTCGCCAGCTTTGCCCCAACTATAAAGCAGTATATGAGTTATTCCATTATTAGTTATTATCCTTTACCTTGTTTGCAGAAAAAAAGATGTGCAGTTTGAATGGTTTGTAACATATTATTTTAAGAGTAACAAATTTTGTTCTCTGAAAATAATGCAGGCTATTTTGGGATTTCAGTTGTTCCCTTACCATGATTACGTAATACTTAGTGTAGTCTCACAATTTGGACATTGTATCTCTGAAAATAATGTAGGCTATTTTCGGATATGCCTTATATGCGTAACACTATGTACTCTCTCTTAAAATGATTTTGACATCGTATCACAAAAGAAATAATTATCAGATATCATACATAGCGCGACTAATTTTTTTACACGAGATGAACTGCTAGGCTTAATACCCAAGTAGGCGGGAAGAAATAATAATACATTATTTTTGTTTCTCAAATGATGCATGGGATGCGTTGAATGTCATAATTATACAACAATTTTATTGTATTCTTTTTGTGCCGTATATATACGAGTCGATGACAAGACAACGGGGGCATGTGGGTGTCCCTTCTCCCCCTCATGCGTAGTCAAAATAGAACAGGAAATGAGAAAAGTGCTAAATATATGACTATTTCTGCGGAGGAACACTGTTTACTTATTTCGTGTGATTTTTCCTGAAATTCAATAAATTCGGTTTAAGGATAGAACAGGTTTTTTTTTTTTCGCTTCACACTTGAGTTTTCTTTTCTGTTTGTTTATGTTTACTTATTAGTAGCGGTTTACAAAGTCACCCAGTAGATTACATATATAGTAGCTGCGCTGTATATTATGATCATCATCACCATCTCGTCGTCGTCGTCGTTGTCGTCATTTTTGTTGTTGTTCGTCCCGCGCACGGAAGAATATAGTTCCATACTTCCGTGTCCCGCGTCGGGTGGACTCACCTGCGACTCTGCGGAATAATAACCCCTAGATATACAGTCGAACCTGTGTTTAGTGGCCACCCAAGGGAAACACGGATAGTGGCCGCTGTAGACAGGTGACCACTAGAAGACAGGATCCATAATTATAGTACACTCAAACCTTTATAGTAACCAGCCAAGGGAAACACGAATAGCGGGAACTGTAGATAGGTGACCACTAAATACATCCATGCAGGTGATTACTTTTAATGGCCATTGTAGGCAGGTTGGTTGCTATAGACAGATTTCCACTAATACAGGATTGACTGTGTAAAACAACCATTTCGATCTAAAAACCTTTAGGAATTACTCAACGGCTAAAATAAAGATCTGGGCTAATATTCATAAAAAACCCGCTAGCTCTGTTCTTTGGTAGTGTTGAGTATTGGTATTTCCCGGAAGTGCCCCCCGATATTTTTTTGTGAGATAATGATAATGAAAAACTGACTGTCAAATTCGAAAGAACATACAATTTTAATGACAGATTAAACTTTATTTGATCAAAATCGGTTCAGTAACGGCTGAAATATCCATAAATATATATTTATTCAAAATGTTTTTCACGGCAATCACCGGGCGATATTTAGACTTTTTAGAACAATTTCAAAAAATGCTCGAAGACTACTTTAACAAAAAATCAGAATAGGTCTTTTAAAAGTCGTTGATGATATCTCTATTGAATCATTATTTTAACAAACATTAAATGCACAATTTTGTATGAAAAAAAGGCTAAAACCAATGATTTAATAGCGCCCTCTGAGTTGTAACGGCTCTTTTTGAATGATAACAGGGTTTTACTTAGTCGTTTGTAATTGTGTATACTTTTCGAGCATGGTGAAGTTATAACTATTACTTTGTACCGTAATGGTGCCGGTTTTGGTTACTAAAGTTAAGTTTGACCAATACTCAACTATCCCTTTAAGTGAGCAACAAACAATTTTCCTAGTCTCCAACTATGGTTAGCTGGGTAAACCTATATAGGTACCCACTACGTTAACCCTCGTTAACAACTAAGATTATAATATGTGTTTAATTATTTTAGCAACGTCATCTAAAATAGACTTCGCATGAAACTAATAGCTTTTATGAATATGGACCTTGTTCATCATGGTTTCCGAGAAAATTCTGTATTTTGACCGTCATCATTCTCTTTGATAGATTATTACTTTTCATAATTCGCTGACGTCATCAAAGGAATAATATCATATATTTATCTTGATTGTCGACTGTCGAGTGTTCTGAGACTAATAACAATTGTTGCGGGTATATAGACCGTTCTGGGACAAAGGTTGATCAAAATCACTACTACAGTAGTATTATTACACCACCCTCATCATTCTACCAATACCTGCAGCACGTACATCAAATAGATATCTATTTCAGTATAAAAAATAAATGAGGTCCGAGAAATAGACATATCTCATGGTTAACATAAACCTCTATTTGTAATTCCAGTCCTTAAATTTGTATTCTATTACCAGGGACGTCATCAACTGGTGGATTGTTTTATGACTTCAAGTAGCACTTGAAACTTTTGCGGTATAGGATATTCGTGTTAGTTCGTTCGTCAACGCAACCACACTAGTGGACACGTTAATGGGGGCTCAGGGTGATTAAGCCCCCGAAATGCCAAAAAAAAACACGAAAAGTAGCCCCCGAAAATTACATTTCTATACTTTAAACAACCTTATATTTACATTTCTATTTTACGCAACCTTATACAGGGATCTAGTAACTTTGTTGGCAAGTGCAAAAAGTGTATATTGGAGTGATCTGATATGTCCGCTAAGTATGTGTGGAAATTTCAAATTAATTGGATGTTTTTTGGCTGAGATATGAGCAAAAATGCAAAGTGATATTCACTAAATGATTGTACTTACTCTGTAACACGGCATTAAATCATCCCGTACAGACAATTTCATATCTGAAACACTTCAATCGTAAATATCTTTTGAACGAAATGGAAATTTGAAGAAAAAAAAAACGAAACCTGTCCCGTTCTTTTATTGTTAATATGAATAAAGGTATGAGAGAATCACTATAGAGTTCCAAGTAAGTTTTGAGGATTTGGACAATGTTACTAAGTCCCTTAAATGTATCGACTAAAATGCAGTGATACAATGTATACAAATGAAGATAGATACATCACAGTGGTGGTGGTGGTGGGGGAGGGAGCTGGGGTAATTTGCCTGAATATAACATTTCCTGTTTCACAACTGACAGGCAAATGAAAAATGACTATCTTGAACCTAAATGAAAACCTTCGATGATTTTACCCGAATATTAGACGATTTAAATTTATAAAATGAGTATAATTATGATATTGCTCGAAAATTGGATGACTTTGCCGAATTGTGAGATACCGGTAATTTTGTCGGAATATTGGTGTTTTCAAAGCTTATTATCAGAATAATATTGTCTTTATAATTCATTCGGCACTTCATAGAACATAATCATAAAAAAATACAGGGTCAAATCTTGGGACGTTTAATCAGAATGGAGGCCTATACATCAGCTGCCTGCAGGAAAGAGAACGGGACACTGTACCGTGCAATTCGTTTCCACTAACAGAGAGAAAATTAGGGATTTAGAACGACAGCAATCAATCGAAAATTAATTAATGAACACACGAGTAGAAGAAAAAAACGGAGAGCAATAATTTAAGAAAGATGCATAATTATTATTAATTATTGCGATATTCATTTGAAAGGTGATATATTTAAAAATCAACATTACAGTGCGTCGTGTCTTGGAAATTCGCATTTTATTTGTCTAAATGACGGATTATTGGATTATCTTCTTCTTTTTTTTTTTTTAATTCGAAGAAAAAGATCGATTCCCACGCTTTAATTTCTTGGTTTGTAATAAAATCCAATCGGTCATTTGGTATTCCATGAAATTCACGCCACTTCGGCCCAAACTGACACAGCTGTCCTCCCTGCTTACGACGGTACTTTATATTCATAATAGGCCTATCCTTGGATTTGAATGCGGACTCTACACCTCTCTATACAGCGGCCGCTGTCATGGTTGCAGTTCGGACGGAAAGTGACCACCTGTCGGCTTATGTAACTGTCCCCTATTTGTCTGCATCCATACACAAAATAACCTCTGACAAGCCATCCCGGGGAAAAATGTTCGCTGATCAGTGTTGTGACCGAATAATTCAATATCTCATTTACTGCATACTGCTACATAGTTATTTAAACTCAACCCCCCCCCCCCCCCCCCTTGACTGAAAAATCGCAACAGAGTTAAGGAGTTCAGTGGTGTAGCTACGGGGGGCACGGCGGGGCATTGGAAAACAATACAAAACATAAGGGGACCATTAAAAACAAACCTCAAAGAAATACATAAGGTGTGCACCCCGGGGAATGGTGTGTATGCCCCCCCCCCCCCCCAATCAGTCCGACCACACTACGACACTGAGGAAGTTAATACACAGAGCAAAGGGTTCTCGTATAAAATGGGTAAAAATGAGAATGTGTCCTGCGTTTGTCCAGTAAACCAATATCTGTCCGAACGAAATCACACTGCAAATATTCCATATTACCTAGCTTGTTTTGTTTTGTTTTGAGCTCGGACTGTAGTATGCCTCCCAGGGAGTTGAGATGGTGCACACGGTAGTTTCGCGAGACTGAACTGTACATGATGACCAATGCCATGGTAATAACGAATATCCTCTGCATAAACGATTTGTTTGATTTCAAGCGCAAGTCGCGTTTGATCAATGAACCCGCGCAAAATTTAGTTTGAAATCAAACGAAACTTATATTGATTCTCTTTATGTTACTTTATACAGTGGACAATTGTGTTCAATTACAAAGGTGCGTTTAATCGCATAGTTGGTGTGAGGGGGGGGGGGGGGGGGGCAACTTTTGATATACGAAGTGAGGGGGGGGGGGTGTGTGGGTATAGTCTCTGCCAATGTTAACCTTGCTTGTCTTTGAGAAAGTGATACATTGTTATGAAATCAAAGGTGAAACAGGAAATTCCACGTAACTTTCCAATAGAATCAAATCACCATGGCAACGTACCTTCTTATCTCGCTGTGTTGTTTAATTTAAACAAGTTGTCACCAGCCGTCTACTTCGCCCCCCCCTGTGTCATATTCTGATAGCACATTAGTCAGTATTATTATGCCAGCATTTCCGAACTCGCGATTGTTGGCAAGACATGATTTGAAGCGCTCCAAGTTTTGATGTCACGTGCTATAGGGTTAGTCACCACCCGGTGTTTCCCCACTCGACCCTCCTTGTTGCTATGGGATACACGTCGTCCGTTGCCAGGAAAGCGGTCCGTGTATGCTTGGCAACAGGTGCTTGAAGACTTTTCTATACTTACTTTTCTTTCTTACTTTCTATGGCTAAAAGGGAAACGTTTAATCAAGGGACGACTGGGCCCCGTTGCAGAAAGAGATACAATCGATTGTAAGTTACGATTGATCGTAAGTCAGAAAATTTACGCGTTTCAACCAATCAGATTTACGCATCTAGAACACGTGATCTGACTTACGATTAATTGCAACTTACAATCGATTGTATCTCTTTCTGCAACGGCCTGCACAGGGGCTTTCTAGCTCAGTTGGCAGAGGGCAGAGGGCAGAGGACATGAGCACCGGTCTAGGGTTAGGTTAGGAGGTCTAGGGTTCCGAAACCCAGGGAAACCTATTTTCTTCTATTTCAATTTTAATTTATATTACTTCTGGGCCCCGTTGCAGAAAGAGATACAATCGATTGTAAGTTACGATTGATCGTAAGTCAGAAAATTTACCCGTTTCAACTAATCAGATTTGCGCATCTAGAACACGTGATCTGATTTACGATTAATCGCAACTTACAATCGATTGTATCTCTTTCTGCAACGGGGCCAAGCTCAGTTTCACTTTGTTTCAAATATGGAGAGACGTGAATAGATTATTCATGAGTGTTGGTGTTTGTTTAATTTCCTTTTGAAAGTACTTAGCTTCTAACATAAGCGTGATTTGCCTCCGATTGCCTGTATATTTGCATACCTTCATTGCAAAATAAAACGTCAACATCAGTATTTGTTATATACAGTAAAATCGATATTTTGATGTGAAATCACTGCCTTTGGTTATTTTTAAGGTTGTTTTTACATATTATCAGGTAAACTCGACAAGGTCAACTGTAAGACAATGGTGGCAGATTATAGTGAAGGAGGTTAACCAATGTTAAGTTCGCCATCAATTAGTACATGATTAAAAATCGCATGGGTGATACAATTAATAAATACAAACAGTAGAGACAACGTTCAAGTCAAAGTTTTAGGTATTTTTGTTTGTATTATGTAACTTTAAAAAGGGACCAAATGATGGAAAATATAATTTAATCTTACAATGATATTGGTATATGATTTGAGTCTCAAATGTTACTTTGGGGGAAATATGAAGTTAATGGATCACTCAAACCATTCCCTTACACACACGCACACACACACACACACACACATACACACACGCACATACACACACACACGCACACACACACACACACACACACGCACATACACACACACGCACACACACGCGCACACACACACACGCACATACACACACACACACACACACACAAACACACACACACACACACACACACACACACATACACACACACACGAACACACACCCACACACATCCACAGCACACATACACACAAATGCACACTCACGCACATGCTCACACATACGCACATGCGCGCGCACACACACACACACACACACACACACACACACACACACACACACACATACACAGCGAACAGACACATCCATGCACCTGTTGCGTTTAAGATACATGATTACAAAATACTGAACTAATTAAATGTTACGGCCTCACACGTCATCAATGAAGCTAAATATGGAAATAATATACAATTACATATTGATATTTGTATCAATAACTAAATTCTTTTTATTGTTCCAATTCACCGAGCCACACATGTGCATACATGTGATACTTTGTTAGCCATGTCGTAAAACAGAACAATGGAGTTTATTGCATAATTTTGTATTCAAGTATATTCTACGTCAATTAGAAATACATACATTGTTTAGATAATTAATGAAATATGCACTGAATATCAATATTATGTTATAGTTATACAATTATAGAATGTATATTATTTCCGGTATGTTACGCTACCATTGAATCACTATAAATGCTTATATTTGATGATGTAATTATACATTTTCTTTCAGTAGAATTTTCTTTTAACCTCATGTATTAAGAAATGGATTTTTTTTCTTCAAATCACAAATAGCTTCTTTAATAGATAAAATGGTGACAATGTGCATTTTGTGTATGTGTGTCGTATCTTGCGTTAAGACACAAATTCGGTAAATATCCACACAGAAACAAATTTGGCAGGGTCGAATATAATCCATACATAAGATTAAAAACAAAATGAAGTGATCCATTAACTTTGTCAAATTCAACTGAAACCATTGAGAGCTTACACATTATTTTCTCTTGTATATTATTGTTTGGCTTATAGTAACATAATTAATGAAATGGATTTTGATTTTTTACAAATGTACCCAAAATTATACATTAACGATTGAATTTAAACAAGCGTTCCGGAACGCTTATAAATGAAGTAAAAATCACTGGGCAGTAGATGATTCAATCTGGCATGAAATCCCCCCCTAAATGGCCCGGTCAGATATCAACGGATATCGGAAACGTATGCCCAACGAATAGACAATTTGCGAAATTAAATTATCCGGTGATGAAAGTCGTCTCCATTGCTTCGTGTACAAAACATATATAGAACAACGTACATCACCGGACAAGGAACGGACAAGAAACATTTAGAACGGATGGAAAGTTTAGCTCTCCGTTTGACATCCGTTTGCGCAATCCGTTGATATGTGACCGGGCTATTAACAGTGCTCCTTTTCTATGAAAATACTTAAATTTATTCAGAACAATCTTACAATGATATTCATATGAGGTCTTAATTATCCCCTTTTGAAAACAAAAATCTTATTAAGTTAATGGATCACTTTAAAGGGACTTAGTAACATTGTTGACAAGTGCAAAAAGTGATGAGTGATTAATAAAATGTGTATTGGCGTGATCTGATATGTCCACAAAGTAATGTGTGAGCATTTCAAGTTCGTTTGATGTTTTGGGGCCGAGAAATTAGCAAAAATGCAAAGTGAAATTCACTAACTCATTGCACTTACTTTTTTTTACACGGCTTCAATTATCCCGTAGACAGTTTAACATCTGAGCACTTCAATCGTGAATATCTTTTAAACGAAATGCAAATTTGAAAAACCGAAACCCGTCCCGTGCTTTTATTGTTAATATGAATATGACAAGGTATGAGAGAACCACTAGAGTTCCAAGTAAGTTTTGAGGATTTGGACAATGTTACTAAGTCCCTTTAAGCTATGTTCTTGTGTCTTTTTTTGAAATAATACACTTACATAAAATATTCAGTTTCAGTTTTTCAGTTTCAGTTTATTTCACATCCATAAAATCAACATTTTACAATCAAATACAATTAAATAAATATACAAACTATTTACAACATGTAATGACAAAAGATATTGTACAATAGCAAACAACATCAAATATAGGTAATGGGTTTTGCAGGGATGTGAGGGACCAGAAAAGGCCATTGGCCTGTCTAGGCCGGTCCCCTTTTTCTACAACACCTTGAATTATATCATAAATAAAACAAGAATAAAAATGTTGTTCACAATAATACAACTAACATTTACAAACAACAAAGTCACACATACATATATACAGATAGGCAAAATTAAGTTTTTTGCATGAAATTATATGGATAAATTGTAACTTGATAACTGTTTACATTTAAATTTGCGCTTGAAACTAGGTAATGTTGGACACTCTTTTAAAAAGTCTGGTAGATTATTCCAAATAACTGACCCTCTATATCTAATAACAGTTCTAGAAAAACTATAACGAAAGAATGGAATATACATTTTGTGTGAATTTCTAGTAGTATATACATTTATGTTTCTATTAAAAACAAAGTAATCGTTAAAACAATCAGGCAACTTAATTTTATCATATACATAAGAGAACATAAAAGCTGCAACACTTATCTCATATAAATCATGAAGTTTTAAAAATTTCAATTTAAAAAATAATTTATCTGTATGTGCTCTATAAAAAGAATTTGTTATAACTCTGACAGCTCTCTTTTGTAATAAAAATATGTTTTGCATCAAATACATTCCACAATTGCCCCATACAATTATACAGTAATTAAAATATGGTAAAATCATAGTATTATACAAGTTTACAAGTATACGTAATGGCAATATAAGTTTAAGTCTATTTAAAACACCAATTACTCTATAGAGATCTTATTGGAAATACAATTTATATGGTATTTCCAGGTTAGGTTTTGATCAATAATAATACCTAAAAAGGTTACCTGGTGTACTTGCTTTATTTCTTTACCATTAATACATATCTTAATAACATCTTCATTCACATATTTATTTTTAGTTTTAAAAATGATATAGTTTGTTTTATCAAAGTTAATCAACAATTTATTAGCAAGAAACCATTTATGTATTTTTGCAATTTCACTATTCAATAAAATATTGACATTATTAAATGTATTAAATTATGTATACTGTTGAAAATGATCTATTTGTAAAGTAAAGATCTAATTTACAATTTTGAGATAAGTCTCGTATTAAAGATACTACTATCTTGTTACACAATAAAACAGTACTACTAAATCTCATCGATATAAAAAAAAAAAAATGCTACGAAATGGAACGTGCAAAGGGACAGGTAAATCGAGATTTTTTCAACACTAAACACGTCATGGGAATGTTGATCATGACACTCCCTTATGAACACGTACACCATTATTGTTTTAAATTATGTTGAGTAATGTGTTTATACGTTGCATCAATTTTGACATAGAGATTATTTAAAGGGGTAGTACAGTTTTGGTAAGGTTTAGCTTTAGTAACCAAATCCTGCACAATAACACTACAAACTAATAGTTATATAACTCCACCATGTTCGAAAGATATAGAACATTACAAACGACGAAGTAAAAAAGCCTGTTAACTTTCAAAAAGAGCCATTAAAACACAAGAGGGCGCTCTCTAAAAAATCATTGGTTTCAACCACTTTTCATAAAAAATTAGGCATGTGATGTTTTGTTGAAATAATGATTAAATAGATAGATCATCAATAACTATTTTAAAAGCCTCTTTTTAATTTTTTTGAAAAAGTGGAAGCATTAAAAAAATCAAAAAAATCATCGAATAAAACTGGGCCCCAGATTTATTCAGATCGGATATATATATTTTGATATTTCACCCGTTTCTGAACCGATTTTAATCAAATAAAGTTTATTCTCCTATTAAAATTGTATGCTCTGTCAAATTTTACACTCAGTTTTTCATTATCTCACAAAAAAAATCATTTTGTGCAGCACCCTCGATACCAAAACTGAACTTCCCCTTTAATGATAATATGGTGGATGTTTGTCACCATAAAGTATTGCATCATAAACAGGCTGGGTATGGCGTCACGTGAAAGTTGTGCAAATAAAATTAAGAAAACTTATCTTGTTGGAAGAGAATTTTGATGATACTTTGCGAAATCATAAATTACAAATTTAAATTATACATACATTAAAGAGATACTGTAGTTCAGTTTTGGTTTAGAGGGCGCTTCGAGAAAAAAAACTAAGTGACACATTTAAAAGAGCACACAATTTTAAAGACAGATTCAACTTTGTTTGATTAAATTCGGTTCAGAAACAGCTGAAATATCCACAAGTATATCCGATTGGAATAAATGTTGGGGACCAACTTTTATTCAATAATTTAAGAGATATTTACAAATCCTACACATTTTTGAAAATTTACTAAAATGTGTTGGCTTACACATATTTTCTTAAATTATCGAATACAAAATGTTGGGGCCCAACATTTATTCAAATCGGATATATTGATGTATAATTCAGCCGTTTCTGAACCGATTTTGATCAAATTTTATTTGGTCTTAAATATATGTGCCTTTTTAATATTGCACTTATCTTTTCACTACATCACAATGTTTTTTTGAAGCGCCCTCTAAACCAAAACTGTATTATCCCTTTAAAATGTTTCATGTACGTTTGCCCGTCATTATTATGCGTTACCTCTTCCAGTAGATATGGCACCAAATAGAACCTATTACGTCAGCTTACTGCACCGGCGGGTAACCTGTAGTCAAACGAGGAAAAAAAATGGTTTTGGAGTTAATGGTAATATTAATCTTTTACTATTAAATTTACTTTTTTAAGTACTAATTTTAGGGATGCAGAATCCACAAGCTCTGCTTTCTAGCGGATCCCTACATTTTCACACCAATTGATTGTATATTGTAAATTAAATAATGTTCTTTTGAAATTCTCTTGTACTGATTATACAAAGTTACATTAGTATGTATCGTAAATGTATTTTAATTCAAACATAATAAAGAAACTGACCAGAAATATATAATATAAATGAAAAAGAGAAAAGAAAATGGGATTTCTCCGGGATTCGAACCCGAGACCTCTGGATTGCTAGACCGGCGCTCTTTTGTTTGTTGTTGCTCTTTTTTATTTGTAAATGTATCTTGTGAAAACGGAAATTAAACTATAACTTGAACTTGAATATTCCACGATAATATTAACTTTTATCCAACATGTCCAATGTATAACATTTTGATTTCATTTCAGAAGTAAGAATGTATCAATAGTTTTATATACATGTTAACTAAACAACACCTAGTGGTGGGAAGCAACACATTATCTTTAGAAACGTTGCAAACGTTGCAAACGTTGTTTGCTTTCCGTCATATGAATATCGTACGTGCGAAGCAACTTTAAAGCAACAAAATAAGTAATTACACACAATTATTAACATTTTGCTTTTAATGTTGCTATACTTGTTGAATATAAATACATGTAAATAATTATGTATTTACTTAATAATAAGTTTTTTTTAATTTCAAGTCTGTCGTAAGCACAGGAAATTACTCCAGCAAACTTGCTACAACATCCTGTTCCGGTCTTCTTATTATGAAGACGACAATGAGATTAGAGCAAATACATGGGGTTTAGGGGTAGCCATCAGGATTTAATAAAGCCACGTATTTGAAGGAAACCTCAAGAAGACAAGGGCAATGGGAAACGGAATGAGCCGAGAGCTCCCAAAGGCAAAATAAAGATGCGGAGAGGGGGGAAATGGAGAAATAAATCCCCAACAAATCTGCAATTTGTGGATATTAAAACATGGCAAACGTTATTTTGCTTCACGGCATCGCGGGTATTGACGAAGTTGTGGCAATGCCATATATAACCCGAGATAAGATAAAAGGGGAATGTACGTAAGGTTTGTCAGGTGTCCATCTGTTTGCTCGAGTCTGCGCAAGAAATGGAGAAATATACGTCTTTCCCCTGTTCTGTTGCCTCTGTTTTTTGACGTGTTCTGCAGAGCTATTTTTATCCCGAATACGCTACTAGGGAAGGCTATACAAGGATGGAGAGCAACTCTACAAGCATCCTCCACCGAGACGCGAGGGATGAAGGTAGTATATATATAATAGAGGGAGGGAGGGAGAGAGACTGGAAGACGAGATAGATAGAAACGACAAAATAAAGACGAGAGTAATGCATACTCTGGTGGAGGGCTGTGGAGAGGGGATGAGAAAAGCGAGAGTCGAGCACGAAGGGTACGGTGGAATGAATAGATCGTGTTAGTCTACATATAGGAGCCCCAGTCCGGTTTATAAACATCTTTGGCAACAGTACTGCAGCTGCTTCCCTTCCGCAAATTGTTAGTACTGTAAGCACCTTTACAACATCATACAGAGTGTCAGTGTATGTGATGATGCATTGGATAAAAATGAGAAAAGCGAGACAAGATGGTCTGCGCATTTAGACTAGACAAGCATAGGAATGGATGTAGCATTGGGTAGAGGAAGCAACGTGCAGCGAACAGTGAGTGCGATGACGTAGGGGGGCATGAGTGCGTCAGTCTGAGCTAGCTGCACAGATCAGAATAAACAGCAGGGCTGGTAAAGCGGCGGTGGCGCCGCCAAAACACGCCATCGTTTCGCGTGTCATCTTCATGAGATGTAGAACTACTGTGCAGTAAGGGAGGAAATGCAGGGAGAACGAATGTTCCAACGGAAGAGGGGGGGGGGGGGGGGGGGGGGGACAGGGAGGATAAGGGCTCCTATGGAGGAGAAGAAGGGGTATTCCCATGAGGGCAGCCATCAACAAGCCAACACGCGAGTGAGCTCTTTATTGCAGGCGAGAGATCAGATTCGAGGTCTGAAGAGCATTATCCTTGTAAAAAAAAAAAT
>JBAMJV010011468.1:0-41691 GCA_037951105.1 Echinarachnius parma | reverse complement strand
GTAGTACAACAACGGGATCGAGACCGATCGTGGCCTTGACCACCAATATTTAGCTTTGAAGAGATCTAATGAATGTGCAAAAACAAGGAAACGGTTGATAACATTTGCGATCTGATATGTCCACTGAGTGATGGGTGAAGATTCCATGGTGAATGAATGTCACATGACCAAGTAACGGGAGAAATTGCAAAGTGATATTCAATACCACTTTGCACTGACTTTGTTCCCTGTTAAAAATATCCGCTAGATAATTATAAATCCGAACGGATCAATCAGAAATGAAAAAGTATCCCATACTAATTTTGGTAATACGAACACAATGTATGTGAGACCCGCAGTGCGTACCAATAAAGAAGTAATACAAAACAAATTTTCCAAGTCTCATTTTAAACCTTGATCATTTGTTGAATTAATTACAGATGGATTCGTATGCGACTCAGGGCTAACTCTTGGGAACATCTACTATGTTTGTGACTTGGAGGCTGACTGTATAGATGGATCAGACGAACTGGATTGCAGTGAGTGTATATCTTGTAGGAAATTGGGTCAACTGTGTGGTATATGTTATCCAGTTCGACTTAATTCGAACCGCCAGCTTCATATATGTGGCCTCCTCCAAGGGAATGAGTCGACGGTCGTAATGGGCTTATAGCATGCACAGCCTTAATTAATGGAGATGTTTTTGGTGTGTCAACATGTACACTTTGCAGAGTTCAATGCTTATAATAATCCATATGCATATTCTTCAAATTTGTAGCCCCTTATTATAATTATATCAACTTGAAATCACACATTTTCTGAACAAACTTCAGTTATCAATGCCGCACGAACACTCAGTACCTGATAATCCATAACGATATATGCTGCGATGAACGACTCAAACTAACAGAGGAGGTCAAAATAATATCAGTAACCCGTATTGTTTCACAGTGTTGTTGTTTTTTGTATTACTGTGATTTTAATTTGTATGAGTGTAATGTTTTAATTTGCATGAGTGCAATGTTTTAATCAGATTAACCAGGCTGGGAAAGGGAGGTGTTGAGATTTAGGGCTCGAGACATTTCTAGGGTTTGTAAGTTATATTCATGATTGACATAGTAATCGCTACACCCGCATGTACATTCTTTTTATAAATGCTCAACGATGGCGAAGCACAAATAGCGGTAACAAGGAAGGGGGAGAACCTCCATGAAATGGTCCCTACTACCTCATTTGAACCCCTCTCTCTCTCTTTCCCCACCAGTTAAAAATTTAATTTAGAATATCAAAACACTGTCACCGTCGATCCGTTTTGAGCGATTGGGGAGAAGGGGAAAAGGTGTCTAGAGTCACCGGTGAGAGGACTCAAATGCCCCACATTGGAATGCCCAGCATTTAAAGACAGGGTGATGCCTTCCACCACCACCCCCCCCCCCCCCCCCCCCCCCCCTTGGATCGACGCCCCTGCTTACAAGACATGTATGAGAGCCTGTTAAACGTGCTCCCGGCAATTTTGCCCCTGATAACTCCATACAATGCGCCTTATCTTGGTTGGTAATACAGCGGGATGCATATTTGATTGATGATTAGACGGGCAGGAAGGTCAATATGTCAAGCATTGTATAAATACAACAACATAAACAAATATTGGTATCCTGTTTCTTTGTAAAAGAACATCTATCCTGTGACACTAATATAGCATTTACTTGCAGGGGATTACTTCCGTTGGAATGTATATGAATGTTTACATAGACAGATGGTAACTAATACGCGCTTGATTGTAACTTTATTTGTTTATTTATTTATTTATTTATTTATTCATGTATTTATTATAAGAATATACAGTATTACAAGATCAGCACATGTGATGTTTTTTCGTCAAGGTCCTGATACATGTACAATAAATTACAGTGTTTTCTTCTACATACTCCTATGACAGCGCCGTCAAGTAACTAATAAACCATTTCAATTCATTATCTTTGATACCATAACATTTCAATTTCTTTATTAACAATCCATGATAAATAGATTCAAAACATTTATAAATATCAAGAAATCAAGTCACAACAATTTAATTTGTATTCAATGACTCAAGCCAATCCGTATTGTTATCTCCTGTCATAGATACGGAACTGTACCTAGGGGACGAGATTAACCTGATGTCCCACGAATCGCCGAGTCCTTACCCGCCAAACGCATACGTACTATGGACATTTCAGTTTACATCGGGACAGAACCAGACTGATCATATATTTTATCAGATTTCATTCGACTTCGTCAGGCTATACAGAGGGGACATCTTGCGGATCGGTTCAGGCTGGAAGCCTACGGCTTCAACAACTTCAGAGATTTCTTGGACAAATTACTTTGATGTTCCAGAGAACAGATTCTTCGATGCTGGAAAACTGTTTGTTGAATTCAGTTCAGATTCAAGTTCCCAGCGAGAAGGATTCATTCTACAAATCAACGTGCGCTACTTTCCAGGTATTCATTTTACTATTAGATGTGTTGATAGTGGAGTAAAATATGTAACGCTTACATTGCCGTATCTGCGAGGGCAATCATTTGACTAAAACATAACGGTAAATCTTTTTAAAAACAGTCAAACAACAAATCTGCGCCGCCTTAAAACAATTACTCCGACCAAGTTATGCCACAGCTATTACAAATCTAGCTCCAAATCTTGATGATTTTTAAAATTGTGCACTTATTATATAATGTTAAAGTTCATTAAATTATTCCTTGGATGATTATTAATTTCAAAGTTGTAATAGAGCAATTTCAATGAGTAGCATATTTGTTTCTCACCATTTGGGATAAAAGGGAGGCCTGTAAACTGTCTAACTCCACGAAAATTACTCGGAGCTTCCTCGTTTCTCTTCTACCGTGTTGTTAAAGGGATAGTTCAGTATTGGTCAAACTTAACTTTAGTAACCAAAACCTGCACCATTACGATACAAAGTAATAGTTATAACTTCACCATGCTCGAAAAGTATACACCATTACAAACGACTAAGTAAAACCCCTGTTATCATTCAAAAAGAGCCGTTACAACTCAAGAGGGTGATATTTAAAAAAAATCATTGGTTTTAGCCCTTTTTCATTCAAAATTGTGAATTTAATGTTTGTTAAAATAATGATATCTATCATCCACGACTTTTTAAAAACCTATTCTTATTTTCTTCAAAGTAGTCTTCGAGCATTTTTTGAAATTGTTCTAAAAAGTCTAAATATCGCCCGGTTATTGCCGGTGAACAACATTTTGAATACAAATATATTTATGGATATTTCAGCCGTCTCTGAACCGATTTTGATCAAAGAAAGTTTATTCTGTCTTTAAAATCGTATGTTCTTTCGAATTTGACAGTCAGTTTTTCATTATCTCACAAAAAAATATCGGGGGCACTTCGGGAAATACCAATACTCAACACTACCTTTACGCTTAAGCTTTAAAGGGTACCACCACCCAAAAATAGTATCCTTATAAATGAAAGGTATCATCTTTAGTATTCCATTCAATCAACAAGTTCACAAAAATATGTTTCCAGAAAGAAAAAAAAAAAATTGGAAAACGCATCACCATTCTAAAGCATGCGTTAAGGGGTCTGTATGTACGAGAGTACCAAGTGTGTGCAGAGCGAACGAATTGCCCGGGATTCGATTCTCTCCGAACGTACGCGTGACTGGCATTGGCGCACTCGGAAATGTATGGCCCGTATGGAACCAGGAAATAGTAGTGGTTCCGTAAGTGGGGGAAATTAATTGCTTTGTTTATGAATTACACAACCCTTTGCAAAATGTTGGGGATCTATTTGATATCACAAAACGGTACCAAAGCATATAATTATGTGTTGTTCTTTGCCTGGTGGTCCCCTTTAAGCTTATAAAATATGGTTAGATATTTCCAAATGTCCCTTTCGTATGAAGATAATTATTATTGAGAATCATTCAGCTAAACAGCGTAAATGAACGGTCATAAACCTCATAAACGTCATACAGTAATTCGTTGTAAAAGCTGACACAAATCTGCTTTTTGAAGCAGGAAAGCAGTGTTCTTTTTCAATGAAATTTCCACACATCATTCAGACAATTACAATGATTTCGGTATAGAATTACAGTCTCAACTATCATTTTGGGCAATATCCGACCATTAGCGTATACATATTCTTACACCTGGGGGGGGGGGGGGGTAATTTGCTATTCACGATCAGGCACATATGAAGAATTGTTCCCGCACGAGACCAACTCCAAAAATCTGTTTGGACCAAGACAAGTGGCTACGCCCCTGCTACTGACGCACTATGTCTCCAACTAGTTGTACAATTATGTCGTTATTGTTGTCGATGATTAGGCCGCAATGTTCAGCTAAGCGTGTAACGCCATAGTACAATATCCGTGCGCACTTATTTGCAGAACGGCGGAATTATTCTCCAGATAGTAAAGTCACATTATCCCATGCAATAGCTTACAAGAGACACTCTTGTGTCGATACGAAATGATACAAAATTATATTTGTTGGCCAAAATGATGAAAGGCCGTGGCGTATCAAATCATTACCCATTATACAGGCATACACTTGTGAGTTATATTTTATATCAACTTTGAACCTGTATGTGCCTTCTTGAACCATACAACGGTCACCACTGCACGAAATATCATATGTTTTTTGCTCATATCAGATGTGTATCCGAACAACAATTTTGTTCCATAAATGATTCAACAAAGGATCTAAACACAAACAATATAAAAATATAATTTCAATTATTTCGCATGGGAGAGTCACATAGAGTTATTCCTCAATGAATGGCTGTCTTATATATGTACCAACGATAGACAAATGGGCGCTGAAGCAGTCAGGTACTCCGCGTTCCAGATCTATTTTTCTTAACTCAACTATATCGATCCCTGGCTCGGTTATTATCCTTCAAGGTATTTCATTCATCTTAGTCAACAAACAACGCTGTTTATTTTGACTCATAACTTCGTTACTTGACATTCGGTTACCGAGGTATTTCCACACATTGACTCAGTGGACATAATTATTAATACAACGACCCTAACCCTAACCATAACCCTAACCCTAACACAAATATAAATTTGATAAACATTTCGTCTGGGTTGCACATTTAAACTTTTATACATTTATAATCCGATAAATCACATTTTCTCTGACATTATTTACTCGGACATTTGTCCACTGGTTATTTCATATCATTTGTTCACGTTTAATGTTGCCTTGATACATTATCATGAGTAATGACATTATTTATATTTCTATATTCATACTTAGATATGTATTTGTGCCGTTCGCATCATCTATTCTCGAACCCGAACGGAAGCTCAGTTTGTGACTTCGAGCCCCAGTGTGTCGATGGATCAGATGAAATGGACTGCGGTGAGTATTTCGTTTAGAATGAGTGTATTCCTTGATTTAAATAGAATTTGTATTAGTATGTTGGTTGTATGCGTTTTATCACATGTTTGCATCAATTAATTTGATTAAAGTGATGGCTGTAAAGTGTCTAACTCCACGAAAAACACTTGGAGCTTCCTCGTTTCTCTTCTGCCGTGTTGTTTAGCTTATTGTAAGAGAGGAATAGAATAGGGTTATATTTGTTCAAATGTCCCTTTAGTATGAAGATAATTATCATTGAAACTCATTATTTCAAAACGTTAGCAACGCTTATGATAAAAAGTACAATTGCCGTAGCTGAACACGTCCGGCCAGCGCGCGTGGGAAACCTTCCCGACCCGACTGAACTTTTAGCCAAGCGCGCGCAAATTCCATGAATTCTGTACCGTCTGTAAACATACACGGGTGCGGATATCGCAAACCGATGATTATTACTGCGATAAATCTACGGCAGGCCATCAGTATTCGGTGATAAAATATGAACTCAATATTCGTTTTTTTCACTAGGTAAACATTGTTCGTTTTCTTTCAAACTTTCACAAATCTTTAAATTGTATTTTACAATGATATTGATATAGGATTGAAGTCTAAAAGGTCATTTTGTGCAATATCTGAGACTTTACAGGCATCCCTTTAATGTCCGTGTATGTCCATTGCTTTTTCATCGAATTCAATCTTGGTACAAAGACCACAATGATCGTGTGACAAGAGGATCATGAATTTAGCAAGTTTGTTGGTCAAAAAAAAATTGCTCCGTTTTTACAATAGTCAATGCTTATAATTATAATACAATTCTCATTGCTAGCAACTTTTATTAAAGAAAGAGTTTATTATGTTTGTTTTCTTCAAATTACTATTTTTTATTTTCCTCCTTCGTATTATTAGATTTCATCATGACGCTTGGTGACCAGGTACAGCTCATTTCACATAACTTTCCCTCCTACTACCCACGAAATGCGTACGTGCTCTGGACATTTCAATATCCCGAATCTGAGAATAAAACGGACGTATTCTACCACATCGACTTTGGAACAATTTCCCTACATCATGGAGACGTTCTGACTGCCGGATTGGGATGGGATCCTGGCAATTTGACAACGTTTGTATCCTTTCCTGGATATTACCATGATTATGTTGGAGAGGCATACTTTGAAGTTGGGAAAATGTTCGTTAAATTCACTTCAGACTCCAGTTACGAACGTCAAGGATTCAGACTTTATGTCTCCGTAGAAGACATATTAGGTATAATACACGTGTTCAGTTATCGTACGTAATAGTTAACATAATTATTTACAGGGGTAGTTCAGTGTTGGTATATATAGAGAGCGCTGCACGAAATAATTTTCCGTGAGATGATGAAAAACTAAGTGTAAAATTTGAAAGAGCATACGATTTTAATGGCAGAATTAACTTTATTTGATCAAAATCGGTTCAGAAACGGCTGAAATATAAATAAATATGTCAATTAAAATCTGGGCCCATATATATTCGATGATTTAAAAAAAATTTAAAATTCTTACTCTTGTTTGTTTTAATTTCACAGGAGGTTTTACAATAGTGCTTGATGATCTATATGTTTAATCATTATTTTAACAAAACATCACAAGCATAATTTTGTATGAAAAATGGTTCAAAGAAAAGTTTTTTTTTTAGAGAGTGCCCTTTTGTGTTTGAATGGCTCTTTTTTAAAATGATGACAGGCTTTTTACTTAGCCGTTTGTAATTTTCTATACCTTTCAAGCATGGTGGAGTTATAACTGATAGTTCGTAGTGTATTGTGCAGATTTTTGTTACTAAAGGTCAGCCTTACCAAAACTGAACTACCCCTTTAAGGCTCGAATCCGCGTTCTTTGTAAATATTGCCACAAAAATCTAAAAAAGTATTTGCTATTTGTGTAAGTATCTCGTATAGCAGTCCTTGTAATTACGTGCAGTGTTTGGTCGCATGAATCTGTATCATACCTTTGTGAGATTTATCATGGTTATACACTAAAGAAATGATGGATTGCAAATACAATCTGCTTTAGGACATGCCTTTAGGACATGCCTGGACGTCGTAGGCAATGCTTTATTTGTAATATTTATAAGAATATAGCTGTACTTTATTAGCTCCATCCCGTTTAAAGATGTGCTTTTCATTATTTACAACCCGTACACATCGTTCATATGCAAAGTCAAAGGTAGAAGAGCCCGGGTTCTTGGCCATATATGCAAGCATGGCTGTTTTCATGAATGAAAATATTTGTTTCTATGTCTGAGATCACTCCCACGACAAATGCACGTATACTTGCGGTTACTATGTTGCTATCATTACAATCATAATTTAGATGCATACGTGTGTGATAGCCAAACATACGCAACACGAGGAACCTCTGTGTGTGACCTTCAAGCCGATTGCTATGATGGATCAGACGAAACTGATTGTGGTAAATATCTATTTCACCATGTCTATACCATCGTCATAATCGTGATTATTAATCTGTGGGTGCGGAATCATTTACAAGTTTCAAGTATAACGATGGAGTGTTTTGTCCCCCACATGAAACATTAGATGAAACAACGCTTTGATTTGGACTTAATTAAAACCGCAAACAAGGAAGAAGAAAATCTATTTGTCGTAAAACTGTGTTTCGGCCGCTAATTATACAATAATAAATGAAATACTTTTAAGTCAATTTATTGTGCCGCATGCAGTATATTTAAACAGATTAAGCAAGCTCATATCATGATAATTTATCGTGAAATAAATTGTCTTATTATAAACAAACACGGGAATAATTTGTACGTTCATCATGTTTATTCTGAACTGAAAAAGGGCGTCAAATTGCATTCGAATATGCTATACCAGTGTTTATTTATAAAACAAAAAAATAAAAAGAAAGAAATATGATTTCATTCATATTGTTTATAACTGATAGTTGACCTTTTTCATTGCCTAACCAGACTACTCGTTGATTTTGGGCGATGTGGTAAACCTTTGGTCTCACAACTACCCGTCTGTGTATCCACCCAACGTGCATGTTATCTGGAAATTCACATATGCTACCGGGGAAGACCCAACAGATGTCTTCTACCACATCTCTTTCGGAAATCTGAATATCTACTACTACGATGTTCTGAAGGTTGGATCGGGTTTTGATCCTTCGAATGCCACATCATTTGTACAATATACCGGGTATTACCGAGGAAATCCAAGGGAACAATACTTTGGGGCTGGCAGCATGTTTCTCGAATTCACCGCCGATTCATATCGTGAATACCAAGGATTTAATATCACAATTACAGTACTTAACTTTTCAGGTAAGTGTTATATACAAATTAAAAGAGTATTTACCTGTATCTCATTCACAATTACGTCAGATAGTATCGTCAATACGCAGAGACTTAGAGTTATTAGTTATTTGTTGTGCTTTAAAAACTAAGGAGATGCAATACATTATGTTATACTAATGTAACTCTACTGACAAGATCGTTCAATCAACCATGATAAGAAGGATCCAGATCTAGTATCATACCCTGGATACAAATGTAGATGACCTGTACTTTAATGCAACTTGTCTCGATTCCAATATTTATTGGCCTAGATAAACCAAATACAATGCCACTTTAATGTTACTTTGATTGTTTATTAGATCCATTTGTGTGTGATTCGCGCACTTATGCAATAGAGAGAACATCGATATGTGACCTTGAACCCAACTGCTATGACGGAACAGATGAAAAGGACTGTGGTAAATATTTTTCATTGACCTGTCACATGAAACTAGGGCTGTATTCACAAAAAGAAGTTTTTGAGAAACTAACCCTAAGAAACAACAATACATATTCAATAAGTGCTATACAATGTAAGTTTGATCTATATCCTTGACGATATTAAAGGGAAAGCGGAACGCAGGAATTGTAGCTTGCTATAACGATAAGTTCACAATTCCTATAATTTCTAGTAGTATACTCTCGGGTTTCACGTTTTATAATGTTTTTGTCATCCATTATCAACTGTTTTGACTGACCACTGTGGAAGCTGCCATGTTCTCCCAACTGTACCACATGAAATGTCATCTGGCCGCATCTGAGCATGCACTAACAAAAGCGGGTTATGTAACGGCTGTTTCTGAATCTATTGCTATGTCAGTGGTTACATGACCCGCTTCGTAAGTGCAAGGTCAGATTACGTTTCATATGGTACAGTTGGAAAGCATGGCACCTCAAGTATTCAGTCAAAACAGATTATAGTGGTTTAAAAAACATGGATTATTTCCATCAATATTGATACCCAAGAGGAAACATACGACTATACATAAAGGAAATGATGCACTTATCAGTAAAAGTAAGCACAAATAATGCCAGCGTGAGGTTCCCCTTTAAGAAGTCTACGTATTCACGTTTTATAAGCTAGCATAACTTTTCATGAGGTCTTGCTATATTTATTTGCGTGGCAGGGTATAAAACAATACATAGGCATTGTTTAAAGGGATAGTTGAGTTCTGGTTTAGAGGGGACTTCACCAAAAAAAAAAATGTAAGATAATGAAAAACTGACTGTCAAATTTGAAAGGACATACAATTTTAACGAAAGAATAAACTTTATTTGATCAAAATCGGTTCAGAAACGGCTGAAATATCCATACACATATTTGTATTCAAATGTCTCCCGGCCGCGAATTTTTTTTTCCCAAACAGGTTTACAAATACTTGTGAATTAGCGACTTGGCAGAGACCACGCATTTCAGACTTGTATAATATCAAACATTGAGTATGAGTTTACGCAAAAGAAGTGGCAGAGGTGGGTTTCGAACTCAGCGCCTTTAGGTTATCAGCCTAGTACGCATCCTATTGCGCCACAGTAATTGGCTTGCTTCGAGGCGGAACAGAAGGGGTTTTGTCTTAGTTTCGTGGGATATACCCTAACCTAAACCCTAACCCTAACCCTAATTTGGTGGCTATAGGTCAGATTAGTGGCTAGAGGTCAGATTTAGTGGCTATAGGTCAGATTTAGTGGCTATAGGTCAGATTTAGTGACTATAGGTCAGATTTAGTTGAATACGCGCGCATTAGTCTCCATTCAAGTCGCCCGATTCCAATTAAACGGGCATACATTATGCGTTAGTTCTATAGTAAACCTGTTTGGGAAAAACTAATGAATTATTCCTAAGCATGAATACTCATAACTAGGATTGAGTTTGAGGGTTATAATTACATTGAGACCATCCTGACCATCAGCGGTTTCCGTGGCCTATTGGTCACGCTGTGGATTTCAAACCTTGGTATCATGGTTTCGAATCTTCTCTTATTTTCTTTTGCCATAATACATGGTGAGTAGCGGTTCATTTAGTAAATGTATCATGCAGAGTTTTCACTAAAGTCTGATATCCGACAAAAAGTTCGTAGGAATCATGTGTGCATGCGCCAGAGACAAAAAGTTCGTAGGTATCGTGGGTTCGAATCCTCTCCTTTTTTCTTTTGCAATAATACATGGTGAGTAGCGGTTCATTTAGTAAATCGTATCAGGCAGAGTTTTCACTAAAGTCTGATATCCGACAAAAGGTTCGTAGGAATCATGTGCGCATGCGCCAGAGACAAACAGTTCGTAGGGAGAAAAAAATTCGCCTCCCGGCCAGGGGACATTTTTTTATTTGTAGACAAATTTGTAATAATGCTTATAGACTAATTTGGCAAAAATATAAATAGGTTGTTAAAAAGTTGACAAGATAACGGGGGTTTTACTTTGTCGTTTGTTATTGTGTATACCTTTTGAGCATGGTGGAGTTATAACTATTAGTTTGTACCGGAATGGTGCAGGTTTTGGTTACTAAAGTTAAGTTTGACCAATACTCAACTATCCCTTTAAGCAACTTATTATGGATTATGTACGTTCATTGTGAACTGTTAGAGAAATAATGTACCATTATTACTCCATTTACTCAACACACCGAATTCGATTTGATGCCGCTGGTTGGCAAGCACCAATAGCCGTATACGAATTAAAATGTGACTGCTTCTACTTAAAGGGACAGTCCCTTTTTTACAAAACGTCTGAACAGTTTCCAGTTGACGGATGAGGATGAATGTAACACACACAAAAACAAATCAGATCGAACAGCCCTGTAATTTGTATTCTACGAATGAAAAACGAATGCGTCCCTCCATCAAACTATATATCGGTCAATAAAAGAGTTTAACTGATTTAGCATAATATTACAATAATATTGTACTTATTCTTGTAAAGGTATTGTGAAGCCGACATTTGTAAAGGAATGTCACGGAAAACAATCTAAAAAATGAAGAATATATAATAACATGTAGTCAGTTTAAGCGAGGTTTGGTTATTTTGTTTAGTATTCGGTCATGCCATTGGTATATGTGCGCGGGTCACGTAGTTAGCGCGGGTCACGTAGGGGTCACGCATAGCGTTGTGGTACTCCGTGGAATCCGTGTACAAACTTCCTCACTGGGTGAATACACGTATAGTGCACAATTAACCGTTGGACGATGGTTTATTAGTTTTAGCTCTATAACTCCACGAAAAAGAGATTTCAAGCCCTAATTTTTTAAGGCATGCTATTAAATGACCTTTTCTTTCATATAATAAGACAATAATCTCGCAATTTTTGAAATTTGGTTTGCAAAAGAGGGTCTCTCCCTTTAAGCAATGGTAAATACAATGGTGTGTACAGATCTTAGTTTACTTAAAGTTTGTTGTAAAACAATAACTGCAATGCATGTATGATATCCGCCCGATATCCAGAATAAACATAAGCAGCATGGTGCATGTACTACATGGAATTTCATTTTCCAGATTTTTTTTCCAATCATGTATAATTTAATCAAAAATTATCATCTTCGAATGATAGAAAATAATCGAGTGGGAAATGTTTATTTCAATCATATCAATGTTTGGTGTACTTATATTTCTATAATTGATACGAACACTAACCTAGGAAAGAAACCAATATTGACGTTATCGCTCAAACCTTGCCCTTAATATTCAAACCTACTTCCCATTTCTTTCCATAACTGTTATACTCATAATGTTAATGTACATTCGTACCCCACGCGGCACTCTATGGATTTTCATTTAAATTGTAAAACACTTACATTGTATCAGCACAATCATCGATAAGACACAACGTACCCGATGTACTTAATTATGTGTCTGTAACGTTACAATAATAAACAACGCTTTATTCCTTTAAAACAAACCCGAATAATGATTTGTTAATGCATTATAACGATTAATTTATTGTCATAACATAACACCTTTATTGAAATACGAAATTGATTGTTTATTAAGAAAAAAAAATAGATTTAGGAGTACGCGCAACCACTCACTATTCACTTTGCACAGCACACTAATCCTTACCCTCTTTTTTCCTTCCTGTCTCCCGCCTTATATTGTAAGGCCGGTATCACTTCAAGCTCTGCTTAAGATATTGGTCTTTTGCATTCTCCCTATCTCTTTCTTTTCTTTCCGAATTGATTATGAAAGGTGTTTGAAAATTTGAATTTTAAGTAATTATGTTATATTATTTACGTTTACGTTATATTATTATTGCTAGAATTTTCTGATTGTTATTTTGTGTTGATTGATTGTAAATATGGAAAAATTACGAAATAAAAAAACTGAAACTGAATATAGTACGACCAGGTAAAGGCTCACAATGTATAATAATCATGTTCATGACTTGAGTATGAAATTGCGACAGGTAAGGAGGGATATACAGATATTAATAATATTTCTCTTCATAATTATAACGTTATATTATGAAGTCATAATGATAATTATATGCCCCTTTCTATCTTTGTTAATGCTTTATCTCTAGCTTTTCCATCGGCTCATGGAGCAACGATTCTGCTAGCATCTCATTACTATCCGTCGGATTACCCTCCCAACGCTTACGTCTTGTGGACATTTGAGTTTGCTCGCGGGGAAGACGATGTCGACGTTTTCTACAGGATTTCATCTGGCCCTGTATACTTCGGTCATCGTGGGGTTCTAACAATAGGATCGGGCTGGGACCCTACAAATGCAACGGCAGTGGTGCGATATGACGGCTATCTTAATGGCTTTATCATAGAAAGGTTCCTGGAAGCTGGAGACATGTTTGTTGAATTCGCATCTGACTCGTCTTCACAAGCCAACGGGATCAATCTGGAAATCACGGTTCACAATATAACAGGCATCTGATTTTATTACAATATTTTATGTGTACAAATTACTTTAAGTATTGGGAACATAATTTGAAGAACTTAATTCCAAAAGAAATCCACCTTTTTTAAACTATGGGAATAATGTCTATGGGAATATGAAACTATATCTTGATTTGTAAAGTGTTTCGGTCCTAAAAATGTGTATTTTGAGATAACTACGTAGCTTACACACTGGTATTAAGGGCGCTTTGAGAAATAATTTCTGTTGAGGTATTGAAAAACTACGTGTAGGATTTTAAAGATTTCACAATTTTGAAGCATAATCAACTTGATCTGATCAAAATCGATTCAGAAACAGTATATCCGATTGAACTCAATGTAAGGGACCAATTCTAAACATATGCATTTACTTGAATCATGTTAAAACTTGGGAAATTGCGTTTAAAATGATTTCACGCTTCACCGAACGCGACCTAATTATCCAAAGCTATGCAAAAACTACCCGTGTCCAAGTTTGCAGTGTTCTTGTATTGTAAATGGTTGCATATGTTGTTTGCTTTTCAAAGATAACTTCATCTTACATGTCATATTCAAGCCCCCTGCCTCCAAACAGTGGGGTTGCTGATGGGAGGAGGGTGGGGATCCCCTTCCACCTTGATAAACATGAACAACACTGGCAATCAGCTGGTATTTTGTTTCGATTCACCAAAGGATATTGTTGTAATGAGCTTTTGAAAAAAACGGTAAACAGACGCATCAATTCATGATGGAACAAAACAACGGCAAACTTGAACATGAGTAGTTTTTGCATGACTGTGGATGATAAGGTATAAGGCCGCTTTCGGTGAAGCGTAAAGCGATCAAAATGTATGACATTTCATTTTAAAGACAATTTCCAAAGCCTTAACATGATACAAATATCAGCATATTATGTATTTAGAATTGTGAATGTATAAGCTATTAAAGTCCGGTTTCGTGTATTATGACTCACCCTGTATTTATATATGATAATTGCAAAGAATCATCATTAAATTATTGAAAAGGAAGAATAGTAGGCGTAGCTTAAAAGGCAATGTTCCTCCCTTAAATCTTCCATATGATTTGGAGGATTTAGCGCCTTTTGAAACTAAGCTCTCCATTTACAACATTATACAAATAGTGCATGGTTTGGAGTTGAATATACCAGAATAGACAACGATACATTTTTAATTTCCCGAGAGCGATTATATTGCATCGAGGCCGCAGGCCGAGTGCAATAATAATCGCACGAGAGAAATTAAAAATGTAGAGGTGTCTATTATGGAATATTTAACGACATGAATCATGTACTAATTGTTATATAAGATGATGACACTCAGGAGCTGATATTATAGATTTCCAACTCCAAGACCACATCATGACAAGTGACATGAAGTTACTCAGACATAATGAAGAAGAATGATGGGTACTCACCAAACTATTAGGCCTAGGCCGAATCAGCCAATCATTGAAACTTGTCCTCAAACGTTTTATCGCTGACACGGTCCTCTTGAAAACACTTTATAAATGTATTTTAAAATGTAAAATAGGCCTAGTCTAAATGTTGTTATTGCTGACCGCTTCGCGTAATAGCTCCCGCCCGTTGCCCTGCCGCACCTCGGCGTATAACGACCGTATAAATTAGACCAGTTCATCCTTTGGCTCCGTTAGAATGGCATCAAAATCACTGTCTTTCTCGGTACAATATGACCGCACAACTCGAATAGAGAACGCAATGACTTGTTTGGTCTTCTTCGAGTCCATATTATCTATCAATTGTCCGAGATCGTCCTCCGAAATTGCTGAAAAACGGTTTGTTTCTTCGCTGGTAGCCATAATTGCAACTTGTTTGTATCCCGCGTGTGAGAAAAAGTAGAAACAAATTTGCTATCGCTAGTTTCGTATCGGTTACAATCGAATAAAAAAGGCCCATTGGCATTAATACAAAAATGCGAAACACGATAATATCGTTTTATTCAACACCCAGAATATATCGTTATATTGATAGTAAGACAATTATCGTATCGCCATTGTTTTGGTATCGTTTGGGTGGTCTATGGGAAATGTGTACGTCACTGTAAAGTTATAGTGCATATGTACTACAACTTTACCATTTACTATACCGGATTAAGCATCGGTAATCAACCAATATGAACGCTCAATTTTCTTTTACCTATGACGTCATCATCTTATATTAAAGGAATATTACAGTTCTAGTCAAATTAATATTGTGTTTTATGTTAATTATGGTATGTGTTAATTTATTTCAATTTGATTTCAGGTGTAAATGACTTGCTGCAGCATAGCCAGATGGCTGATAGCGAGTCTTGATTCCGTGTTATATGAATTTAAATACGATTGGACTTTCTCATTAACAGTTTAATTATGTTAGGTAATATATTAATGCTATTTTACCTTCCATTGTTATCATACTTTAACGAATTATTTGGTGACCGGAATATCATTCTTATCCTAGATCCATTTGTGTGTGATTCGCGAACCTTCGTGATGAACAAAACGTCTGTATGTGACTTTCAACCAAATTGTTATGATGGTTCAGATGAAAGAGACTGTAGTAAGTATACGTTTCTACTTAGAAGTAGTAAATGTTATACACATTATACACATTTTTGCACGAAATAGCATTTAAATTACCGAGGGGCATTCCATCATGTTCCAGGCAACAAAGTTAATATCTGTTACGTTATATAACTTGTTTCTGTACAAAAGTAACACATCTTAATACGTTTAGCCTCTCTGAGCTTTGAGATTAGAAAATGTGGCATTTCGAAGTGACATGTTGACAAGTCATTGTGACGTCATAATACAATCTCTCTTCGATTGTGCGTATACAATTTTGACATCGCGTACGTTTGCGATAACTTTAATTGAAATTGAAATTGAAATTGACTTTTATCGTCAATAATAATCAGTTCAATATTGACAATTTACAAAAGTCATAGGACAGATTAATGAAACATCTTGAATTAACAATACAGTAAAACGAATTGACAAAAGGGGTCTAACAGTTTTAATTCCAGAAATAGTAGACATGATGGATGTCTATAATCTTTAAACGCTAAGACCCGTACGATTCGTTTATGTAGAATCAACACAGAATGCAAACTTGTTTTAGTTGCTGCACCCCAAACCTCTAGACCATACGTTTTATGTGGAATAATGAATGCAGTATAAAGCATAACCAACAATTTTCTCGAAACAATTCTATATAGAATTCCTATTTTTTACTGACTCTATTGCACACATTATGTACATGTCTCTTCCAAGTTAAATTTGTATCAATAATGATGCCAAACTATTACTATGATGGAATATAACACATGCAATCGATAGTATCGATTCCATTTGTTGCCATTTATCTAAACGAAAATTGCCCTGGTGCGATATATCGCGGCTCTTCTGTGGTGCATACTAAAATATGTTAACATCACAAGACCGAGGTTACCCAATCAATGACTCTATTTGTCCTTCATTTGACCAAATACACTGTATGTACAGTGCGAGTAAACAAAAGCATACAAAATGTAATAGCTTATAAATCCGCAATTATAAATATGTATGTTTATATTGATATCATGTTAAAGCTTGGTAAATTGCCTTTAAAATAATATATTATACACTTTGATTGTTTAACGCTTCACCGAAAGCGACCTTTATATCAACAGTCAGGCAATAACTATCCGTGACCAAGTTAGCAGTTGTCTGTTTTTTTTAATATATCCGTTGTCTGATTTGTAGTGTGTAGTGTGTGATGTGCAACGCATGTTTTAATCTACAAAGTGCTGGTATTTTAGGCGCTGGGGTTAGGATCAGTATCTATAGTTATAAGTAATTGTTTGGGTATGGACGAGTCGTGTAAAGGCACGGGTTATGCTGCATGGCCTTGAGTAAGAAACTTGAACAAGAGTAATACAAACAACTTTCATCCATCGGGGTAATCAGGTAATAACATCAAATAATGCTCGAGGCAACGATTAGATATTAGTTGACAAGCTTAAGTATTCGATTAATTCCGGGTATCGGTACATGTATGTTTATGATTATAACTGATGTACCATTGTACTGATGTACCAGACAACATTTGCTGAAAATGTGTATTTTTCAAGTAAGTGACATGTCTATCTTTCCTGTTCAACGTTCAGATTTCTCACTAGTCCTTGGTGAAGTCACCCATCTTGCACCACATGGCTACCCATCGTACTACCCGCCCAACTCCTACGTCCTTTGGACATTCCAGTATGACCCTGCCGGAGACCCAACTGACAATTTCTACATGATCTCCTTCGGATATATCCGAATTCATCATTACGATCGATTGACTGTCGGTACTGGATGGGATCCTTCAAATACATCTATATCCCAGGTGTTCTATGGCCACTTCGCCGAAACTCCTAGGATAATCTTCCTCCCACCTGAGAACATGTTTGTCGAATTCTCGTCCAGGGCAGAGTATGAATATCAGGGTTTCAGACTCACAATCACCGTGCAGAATTTTACAGGTATATTTAACATTCGTTTTGATAAATGGAATAACTAAACCTTGGAAATGTCATGCATGTTCATACAATCAATATAACGAGGTATAATATTCAGTACCTGTACGGGTATGAAAGATTTTGCTAAACAGGTACAATTGTGCCCTCAATAGTTTGAGGGCAAATATAAGCTTGATTTTCTATTCTGATGTAATAAGCATCACTTTCTACTGGTTAGATGAAGGACTACCTTGTATAGACACATCCCACATATTTTCGGGGCCGGTGTCCAGAAATAAATGAGTCATTAACAATTCATTACGTTCTGCGTATTAGACTAAAATATAGAACATTATGTATTCGAATTCGTATGCGTGACATAATAAGCTAGCTCTATGGGTCATGCTTCACATCTTTTTTAAGATGAAAGTTATTATCTGTCAGAATTAAACAAAACGAATTTCAATATAAAATTTAAAATGTGTGTTTCCTTTTAATGATACACTACGTTGCAATTTATTAGCATGAATTATTTACATGTGAAAACTAAGTGTCTTATCTTAGTACGCATGCGACGAGCACATACATGTCGGTCAATGCAGAATTAACTTTTCACTTCTGCCTCATTATCGTACCCGTTGCGTTATGACTGTACATCCTTGCATAGGTAGTTTACTGTAATTAACTGTTTCATTAAAATCCTAATTTAAAGAGATAGTTGAGTTTTGGTAGAGAGGGCGCTAGACTACTTATTTTTTTCATGAGGTAATGAAAAACTGAGTGTAAAATTTGAAAGAGCATAATATTTAAATAATAAAATCATCTTTGTTTGATCAAAATCGGTTCAGAGACAGCTGAAATATCCATAAATATAACAATTTGTAATAAAGCTGGGGCCCCAGGTTTATTAGAGAATTTTGAACCAGCCGTTAAAAATTCAAAAAAATGCTTCTCTTTTCAAAAAATTACAAAATAGGTATTTAAATAGTTGTTGGTTATTTTTCTATCTATCACTATTTCAACAAAACATCACATGCACAATATATTATTCAAAATGGTTGAAACCGATGAGTGTTTAGAGAGCGCCCTCTTACGTTTTAACGGCTCTTTTTGAATGATAACATGATATTTACTACGTCATTTGTAATGTTGTGTTCCTTTCTAGTTATAACTATTAGTTTGTAATGTAATGATGCAGGTTTTGGTTACTAAAATTCAGTTTCACCAAAACTGTACTCTCCTTACCAGAACTCAACTATCCCTTTAAACAAACCATACGGCAAGACTGTAATCACCACTGTATTTATGAACCTTTCATTCTCTACATTACACAGATCCCTTTGTGTGCGATGCTCGTAAATTTGTTATAAACGGATATTCTGTTTGTAACTATGTGCTCAACTGCTACGATGGAACAGATGAGAAGGATTGTAGTAAGTACCGGATATGATTTTTCACTTATGTCACACGGCAAGTCATTAAAGTGAACTATTAGAATGTTATAATTTTGCCAAAAAGTTATATTGAAGGCTTCAATCATACACTCTTTTCATTGTAAGATTCTTGAGAATGATATGTGAGATTTTCATTTAAAAAATTTATGTTTACCTTGTGAAAACAGAGAAAATCAACGTCGGATTTCATCCCGATCGTTTGCGTGAAGTATGCGGATTTGGGTAATATGGACGATTGAGTATCTGAATTTGGATACGCTTGAGGCTTTCAAATATCATTTGCTTTTTACAAAACTAATGGACTACTTTAAAGGGGTAGTTCAGTTTTGGTATAGAGGGCGCTGGACGAAATACATTTTGAGAGATAATGACAAACTGAGTGTAAAATGTAAAAGAGCATACAATTGTAATGGCAGAATAAACTTTATTTCATCAAAATCGGATCGAAAACGGCTGAAATATCGATACATTTATCAAAACGTTATAAATCTGGGGCCCAGACATATTTGATGATTTAAACAATATACTTGTTTTAATTTTCAAAATAGGGTTAAGATAGATGTTTTGTTGATGTTCTCTGTATCTAATCATTATTTCAAAACATCACATGCATATTTTGTATAATAATCGTTTAGACAATGTTTTTTTAAAGTGCGCCCTCTGTGTTTGTAAGTCTCTTTTGGAATGATGTATAACTTTTTACTTAATCGCTTGTAATTTTCTATACCTTTTGAGAATGGTGGAGTTATAACTATTAGTTTGTATTGTTATTGTGAAGGTTTTGGTCACTAAAGCTCAGCCTTACCCAAACTGTACTACCACTTTAAAGTGATCTATTAACTTGTCTAATCAACGACTTGTACGTTTCACACTTCTGTTGAATCGTGCTGTTTTGCATGCGGTACCAACAAATATAACTAGAAGTGATTGACAAATGTATTCCTAATTATGGAGATAATTAAGATTACATTGACAAACGTCTCGAAGGCTTTTTCATTTACAGTCAAATGTATCCGAACTCGGATACTTATATCGTCCATAGTATGCGAATGTGGATACTTCGCGCGTGCGAATTTAACATCGGTATACATGTTTTTACTAGGTCAACATCTTAATTTTCTATAACATATAATTATTTCCAAAGGGGGATCCACCCTACCCCCTCCTCTCGGCCATATTATTGCCAAGATAAGCCGGCCTGGGTTGGGTTAAGCAACACATGTCACCATAAATTTATATTTACAGATTGATATTATCTCCGTTCTCTTCATAAATTACTCTGTCAATCCAAAATTTTGAAGAAACATATTTTAGTCAATTCATCAATACGTACTTCATTGTTTTTGCCTTGTATTTTTTTCATGATGCAGATTTTACGATAGGGTTTGGTGATTTAGTTCACCTTACATCACACAACTATCCATCGAGCTATCCACCGAATGCGTACGCTCTCTGGACATTCAAGTACACTCCCGGTGAAGACACTACTGACCTCTTCTACAGGATCTTTATCGAACGCGCTTACCTGCAAAGTCGCTATTATCGTCGTAGTGACATTCTGAACATTGGTGACGGTTTAACCGCTCTACTGCCAAAACTCACCTTCAGAGGAAATATGAATTCGGTGATCAGATATTTAGACGCCGGTGATCTGTTTGTCGAATTCTGGTCTGATTCATCTTATCAACACCAAGGATTTAGTCTTCGCATCAGTGTTTTAAATATTACAGGTACGGTATGATTATCTTACTTAACATCATGTTATGTTAATTTCAATAAAGGAGCAGACAATATAATGACTAAAAATTACATTACAATGACATAAAATAAAAATGACCCAAGATATGACGCATTACTGTCAGTGAAGGGCATACACCTGTGACATGTGAAAATACGGTACGTTAGATTTTAGGAAGTGATCATGTGTAATATGTATGTCTAAATAGTATATATTTGCGAAAATGAAGCGGAGATATAAAGAATTTATTAATTTGTCAAACATTCAAGCAAATTACTATTAAAAAAAAACTTTTGTCGACATAGGGATATTTGTTTTGTTGTTTAATGCACCAAACATGCGGTTAGGGTTACCTCTTTAATGTAACGAATAATTATAAACTATTACATTATATTTATGGTGTATTGGTTTTGTATTGTGTTATTTCCAAAGCAAAACTGTTTCACTTTCATTAATTTTGAAATATGATATATTGATTAGTTGCCTTCCATTGTTTAGAGATTTGTATGTATTCTACTTTGCAGATGGATTAATATGTGATGCGTACTCGCGGGTCACTAACGCTCTTTGTGACATGACGGCTGACTGTAATGACGGGACAGATGAAAGGAATTGCAGTTGAGTTATACAAGCATTCATGCTGACTTTATTACTTTCCTAATGTGTTTGTATGGATGGCGATGCTGCTTATTGTAGAGCAGAGTTGCCCATAAATACACCCAATGTTTCTGACATTATGATTGTTTGTTATATCACAAAGTCAGAACGAATCTCAAATGATATTACATATTAACTGCTTGCTCACCATGAGCTTTGTTAAATAAGTTACTGTTTTTTTAAATGAAGGCCATACATGCTAACATCCGGTTTTCATGCCTGCACATAAGTGTTTGTATATTGTTCAGAGATTACGCTACACACAAAATGGATAACATTTACTAACGCCAGTTCCAGGCTGATACCTCAAATAGACAGTATGATATTACTTACTATTATTAAAACAAACAAAAAAGCAATTAATATGCTGAGCCAAACAAATAAAATTAAAATTAAAACAAAAACGTTTTATGAGCATCGCACTTGAAGGGTTAATGTAGAAAAATTATGTCCCTGGGATACCATAATAAACAAGGTACATGAAATCATTCCCGATTTCCATTTTTTGCCATTTTCTTAGTACAATATGCCCTTAAAAGATATTTGTACGTAGTGGTGCTGTATGCTAAGTTTATTTATTATATGTATAAGTATATGTATATGTATATTAAAAGTATTACACCAATGCATGCTCAAGTGCATCCAATCTATACAGGGTGTCCCCCAAAAAACGGAACGGGGCACTTCCCAAAATATAGTACCAAACTATTTATGTCCATCAGTAGGGTGTCTTTTTCCAATGAAAAACGATACCAAGAACAGTAATTTTGGTCGTGTAGTTTTTGTTTGAGGACGCTGTGAGTGAGACCATGTCATGTGCCAAATTTTGTAAATTTGTACCTAGTCAGGGCCAGTAAAACCGCAATCACTGCCCGTAATACCATGCCCATTATCTCGGTACACGGCTGAATGCACACTGTCAATGGCGCGCTGTGTTAAACGTGTTGCTGTATTTTGGGAAGTGCCCCGCTCCGTTTTTTTTGGGCCACCCTGTATAGTACAAACTGAGAATAATTAGAACAAAACGAACTTCAGGCAATGTTGTGTAATAAATCAATTGCCTTGTTTATATGATTTGCGTCATGAAACACGTGCCACAAGTAATGACTTAAAAGGTGTGATTACCTCATTATTTCCTTAACTAAATGTCATATTTGTAATCAGATGAATTGGTTTTAGCTAACTAATCATATTTGATTCATCCAATGATTGCAGATTTTATTCTGTCGTCTGGTTCGGAGCTTCAACTTGTACATCACAACTATCCAGGGAACTACCTACGAAATTCATACGTGCTCTGGACCTTCCAGTATGAACCCGGAAAGAATACGAGTTATGTCTTCTACCAGATATCCTTCCTCTATGTGTCCCTTAACCACGGTGACGTCCTAAAGGTCGATTCAGGATGGAATCCATCAGTTGTAACAACACCCATCATCTTCTCTGGTCATTACAACGCAGAATTCAGTTCCGAGAGGTTGATTGATGCTGGGAAGATGTTCGTTGAATTTGACGCTGATTCATCTTATGAAGGTGGAGGTTTTGTGCTTAATATAACTGTCCGGAACATTAAAGGTGAGAGTGAGACAAAGGAATCATTAACCCTAACAAGACTAGAGGGGTAATCCCCCCCTCCCCCCCCCCCCCCCCCCCCTCTCTGTGATTTTGTCTGATTGCCCGGTAGCCGGCTGAAAATGTATCACACATCAGTTTTTTTCTTTTAAGTATTGCACGTCTTTTAAAACCATATTTACGAAAAATTGGATGTACCATTACAGGTGAAGTGGCCTTCTGTTTATGCGTGTCAGCCCGACAGATTAATTGTCGGGATTTGTTTACAAAACGTATGAAAATATGATTGTCCTACACACAGAAGAAAAATGTAGATGTTTGTTTTAGGGCTCAACGTAAATGTAAAGTGGTAAGAAATATAACAACAAGAACATTGAAATACATCAGTTAACAAACAAAGAATACATACTAAATTATGAAAAACGTCACAAACCATAAGAAATAAGCGGAATCTTTCAATTTGTGTTGTTGTATCATTAGTTGAACTTGTCTAGATAATGTGTCGTGAAAATAATGTTTTTAATCAAAGTACTGGATTTATGGACAAAAATGTGAATTTCATAATTAATAAAGGAATCGCCATAGTAATATAATACATTATTGACATGCGTCCATCTGTTCCCGGCGATCGGATGTTTCATTTTCGAGATCTTAGGTGGCCATAATGCCCCGGCCGTAGATAAACCTCGAATGAGCCCGGCCTTTGTAGGTTTAAAGGGATAGTTGAGTTTTGGTCAAGAGAGTACAGTTTGGGTCAAACTTAATTTTAGTAACCAAAACCTGCACCGTTGTATTACAAACTAATAGTTATAACTCCACCGTGCTAGTAAGGAATAAACAATTACAAATGACTAAGTAAAGGTATGTTATCATTCAAGAAGAGCCGTTAACATTCATGAGGGAGCTCTCTAAACACACATCGGTTTCAACCATTTTCAATAAAACATTGTGCAAGTGATGTTTTGTTGAAATAGTGATTAGATAGAGAAATGATCAACAACTATTTAAAATAACCTCTTTTTAAATTTTGTGAAAAGAGCAAGCATTTTTTGTTAACAGGTGATTCAAAAGTATCGAATAAATGTGAAATAAAGTTTATTCTGTCGTCAAAATAGTATGCTCTTTTTTGTGTAGCGCCCTCTATACCAAAACTCTTCATGCTTCATTATTTCCAGTTTACATACGTAAATTAAAAAGACAATACATCGCATATACTGAGATGAAACAAGAGGCGGGTTCCAAATAGAAGGCCAGCTTCTTTTGGAAATACATATTTCATTACTTGTAAAAATCTGTTTATTTTCTCAAATTTGTTCCCCTCAAGAATGCCACACTACAAACAAAAAATCCCGACTGAGACTTCGATTTTAATGCAAGATGTTGATTAAATCCAAAACATTTTGTGCAGACGTAATAAAACCCAATAATAATGAGCATGTACATTATTTGCTTTAAAAAACTTACATAGGACTCTAACGGTTGTTGTGTTAGTTTTCAGTACCTATAAAATAATGGAACAGGTTTCATTTTGTTTTCCCCTTCCTTTGAAAAATATTTACGATCAAAGTCATCGAATAATTAATAATCCCTAGAAAATTATAGCTGTATTAAAGTCAGGACAATTAGTTTGCGAATTTGTTGCTTTTTCGCTCGTTACTTGGCCATATAATATCCATTTAACGATCAAATCACTATAATACAATTGTTATAAACCACTCATCATCCCTTTAAGATCCCGTTAACGGTGTATAACTCATATTATTTCAATTCAGATGCGGTTGTTTGTGATTCCGGAGCTCAAGTTATTAATACAACGTTACTGTGTGATATGGTTCCCGACTGTCTAGATGAAACAGATGAAATGGGTTGCAGTAAGTATTTGGCTACGAGCCATTGATAATCCATTTAACATGTTCAAAAGACACAGCTATTTTTCCAGGTCCATGGTAATGAAAATATTTATTACAAGTTTCTCTTTTGCATTTCCTCTTCAGTGTAACACTATTTACTGTTTACAGTAGGGATGTAACATTAGGCGTTTTAAAATTAGTACGGATCAGGGATATAATCTCATCAAGGTACTGTTTACGGTAATAAAAACAAATTGAAGAAAATCATGTTTCTAACTTTTGTCATAATTTATGTGAATTTAATAAAAAATCTAGCTCATCGAGGCAGGGTGACAACGCTATTCCAAATGATGTTTATTATAAGGGTTGTTATTTATAACGTTGTATTTCCATAAACTGAAACGTGATCGCTATTCATACAGTCATAAGGACCTCTGATCATAAGGGCCGCTATAATGCAGAGGAGTGTTTAATTTTCATAACTAGCAAAAGGAGAAATATTGTATTCATGACGTCACCATTTACGTGATATTAATGATAAACGACATAAACAAAATCTAGCTTATCGAGGCAGGTAAGCGAACAGTAACCTTTATGAATTATAGTAAACCCTTTTTTCAAATTATGGAAAGCGAACTTCATGACAAGTTGACCCTCATGAATACTGACCCTTGTGCATAGCGATCAGACATCAAACCCATGGGTTAGAAAAGTGGTTACAGTCCGTTATTCCGAAGGTTCGTTATTCCGAAGGTTCAGTTATTCCGAAGGTTCGTTATTCCGAAGGTTCGTTATTCCGAAGGTTCGTTATTCCGAAGGTTCGTTATTCCGAAGGTTCGTTATTCCGAAGGTTCGTTATTCCGAAGGTTCGTTATTCCGAAGGTTCGTTATTCCGAAGGTTCGTTGATCCGAAAATAAAATCGGGTTCGTTATTCCGAAGGTTCGTTATTCCGAAGGTTCGTTATTCCGAAGGTTCGTTGATCCGAAAATAAAATCGGGTTCGTTATTCCGAAGGTTCGTTATTCCGAAGGTTCGTTATTCCGAAGGTTCGTTGATCCGAAAATAAAAATCGGGTTCGTTATTCCGAAAATTAAATCGGGCTTGTTATAATACTATAGTTTGTGTTTTGTTTATTTAATTTACAGCCTGCATTAAGCATACCCCTCCCCCTTTCCCTCCCTTGGCCAGACCAATCAAACATTTAAGTTTATTTTATCTCTTTATATGAAATTATAGCATTATAACAAACCCAAATTCATTTTCGGATTAACGACCCCGATTTCATTTTAGGAATAGCGAACCTTCGGAATAACGAACCCTCGGAATAACGGACCTTCGGAATAACGAACCTTCGGAATAACGAACCCGATTTCATTTTAGGAATAGCGAACCTTCGGAATAACGAACCTTCGGAATAACGAACCTTCGGAATAACGAGCCTTCGGAATAACGAACCTTCGGAATAACGAACCTTCGGAATAATGCAACAAATGTTCGGATTAACGAACCCTATTTCATTTTCGGATTAACGAACACTCAGGTATAGGAAATTTACGTGATCGGAATAACGAACCTTCGGAATAACGAACCTTCGGAATAACGAACCTTCAGAATAACGAACCGCACCCAGAAAAGTTATGCCACATTTAGTGCATTATGTGTGGAGACCCAGTCACATTGTTATTTTTGGCAGGTCCTGCTCTTCGAAAGTCACCTCTTTGTACGGCATCACCAGCTCATTACTCTTCGACATGTTTAATCATACAATACAGTGTATTATACTTTTGTATCAAAACATATTTATGAAGAAATATAAAACAAATATTTTGTAATATTATTTTTACGTTTTCAGCAGCTTAATATAAAATTATTTTTTATTAAGAAAGAATGGGTTTTCCGGTGCATTTACCCATCTCATATTTATACTCATATTTCATATTGTATTTATTATGTCATATTATGCTCAAAAAATATTACACCATTTCCACATAAATTTACCTGTATTGCCCACCATCATGATCGTAGTATTAACGGTATTTTTCTTATTTCCACAGTATACATGGAGTGTGAATCGTCCCCGTGCCACCCTAACGCATCTTGCACCGAAACGGATGAATCCTTCTTCTGTAACTGCACTACGGGTTTCGATGGTGATGGTGATGGTGATGGGTGCTCAGACATCGATGAGTGTCTTCAGAATAACACCTGCCAAGTGAATTCCTACTGTAGCAACACAGTTGGATCTTTCGACTGTCTGTGCACAGAAGGATATGGCGGACAGCCTTGCACAAGTGCGTTTATTTGCTAATTTCATGAAATATAAACAAATTTACAACTCATCTATCCCGCAAATGATTTGGAGTTGGAAAATAAATGTAGACATCACTTCTGAAATATTCAATATTTATAGAGAGAGAAAAACTTTTTGGTTGAAATTGTTTAAGCGATAAAATCTTGTAAATTAATCTGAAAGGTAGGAATAAATCCTATGAAAGCCTATTGAGGGCTCTGTTTATACTGCAAAGCCATCTGGACGCGATTTAAAAAGTAAAAATAAACGTTCAATTATAAGATTCAGATTCAGATTCAGATTCAGTTTATTCGGCAAAATAAAACAATACAAAATCAACAAACAAATTTACATTTGTTATAAATAATAGCCGGGACCTCGGAGAAGCAGCATGTGCTTGTATGTGAGGCCCCATTACAGAAAATTAAACAATTACACATTACGACTAACTCATAATAAAAACAAATATATACAAAATTACAAGTTTATGTATAGCAGTGATTTCCTAGACACACTCATACATACATTCACACAGGATAGGAAAGGTGAGAGAGAGAAGAGGATCGAAGGAGATCTAGTCAGCCATGGATGACATGTTATTGAATGCATAGCGTTTGTATAGAGCTTTAAATCGAGTAAGAGTGGAGCTTGATTTAACATCGCTGCTAATGGAATTCCATTCATGTACGCCGGTAAAACGAATAGAATGGGCTCTTGTTGTTAAACGTACAATAGGTTTGCGGAGGTTATGACAGCTACGAGTGGGATACGTATGAAACAAATGATTAGTCTTAAACATATTATAAAATACTTCAGGGAGGATACCTCTATGAAATTTAAACATAAAAGTTAATATATTCAATTTTACAAGATGAAACAATGGAAGAGTTTTTAAATTTACAAAAAGGGGAAGTGAGTGGGTATCGAATTTACTGTTTGTTATTATACGTATGGCACGTTTCTGGAGCAAAAATAACTTATTAGTATGAGCTTGATATGTATTTCCCCATATTTCATTATAATAATTTAAATGGGGTGATATAATAGCGTTATAAATATAAAACAATACCTTGAGAGGTAAAAATGTTTTTTAATTTATACAACACACCTATACTTCTTGATAGCTTAGAGGAGATATTAACAATATGATGTTTCCAATCTAACGATTCAAGTATAATAATACCTAAAAAGTTGATCATCTCAGTTCTTTCAATAACACTATTCTCAATTATAACAGGCTCAATATCACGTGCAATTTTTGTATTTTTAGAACGAAAAATAATGTATTTAGTCTTCATAAAGTTTAAAAACAGCTTGTTACATCTAAACCACTCTTTGAGCTGTTCTAACTCTTGATTCATTGTCGATATAAGTAAATTTACATTTTTATGGGAATACAATACAACAGTGTCATCAGCAAAAAGTGAAAACTTTAACAATTTTGAAGTTTTAATCATATCATTTACATAAATCAAAAATAAAAGTGGACCTAAAACAGAACCTTGTGGTACACCAATGTCTACATTTAAATATTCTGATTCGACACCATCTACCACCACATATTGTTTTCTATCAAGTAAATAATTATGGAACCACTGTAAAGGAATACCTCTAAGTCCATATAAATTTAATTTTTTTAAAAAGAATGTGGTGGTCGATGGTGTCAAATGCCTTGGATAGATCCATAAAAACACCACAGCAAAAATTTCCTTCATCAATGTTATTTAGAATATGGTCCGCGAAATTAATTATACTTAGTGATGTAGAGTGATTTTTTCGAAATCCAAATTGTTCTGGAATTAGAATATTATTTGTTGACAAGAAATTATACAATCTATCATATATTAGTCTTTCCAACAGTTTTGAAAATATTGAAAGAAGCGCAACAGGTCTATAGTTTTCAATACTTTCTGGATTATATTTTTTAAACAAAGGAACAATTTTGGCAATCTTTAATTTATCAGGTACAATGCCAGAGCTTAATGATTTATTAAAAATATCACATAATGGGTGAATAAACAAATGTATACATTATTTTTACAACTCGAGGTGAAATGTTATCCGGTCCACTTGCTTTAGATATTTTGATTGAAAAACACATTTTAATTATTTCATTAATAGATGTAGGTCTCACAAGGAATGATGATTGGTTTTGGTGCGAAAAATAATCCATGAATGAACTACTCGAGTTTGAATTGATTCCAAGAGATTCTTCCCCACATTAACCAAGTATGAATTAAACTGTTTTACAATATCATATTTTGTACTTAATTTCAAATTACCATAAAACATATTATTTGGAAGAGCTTTGTGCTTTTTATTACCAAGAATATCATTAATTTGACCCCAGGTTTTTTAAAAACTTTATAAAAAACATATCATAACTTCTGTTTGCATCATCACAACTATACACACAACCGCAATTAGTTGATATCAAAGTTTGCTTAAATAACTTCATATTAGAATCAGTAATTAAACGTTTTTGTAACCGTTTCTTTTTTGTTGTTTTTACTCTATAATTAACATTATGTTTTGAAATACTAAATATTGGAAAGTGGTCAGAAAGATCATCATAAATAATTCCTGAGTGAGTTCCTTTTTTTAATGTATTTGTAAAAATGTTATCTATCAAGGAAGCTCTATTTGGTGAAATTCGAGTTGGTTTGTCTATCAAAGGATGAATACTGAATGAATACATCATGTCTAAAAAAATATTTGTTTTCGTGTGAAATCCATAACTTAACAAATTTATATTAAAGTCTCCTAATAAATATATATCTTTTTTTTCACGTTCCAATATTCGAAGTACTTCAGTAATTTTTTCAGTAAGACATGTTATTTCAGTATTAGGTGGTCGATAAATACATGCTACAATAATTGATTTATTTTTTTCCCCTTAATTTCTACACAAATAATTTCATAATTATTGGTAATACAAGATTAATCACTCCGCAAAACATATTGAAGTTCATCGTTTATATACAATGCAACACCACCACCAATCTTTTCTTTTCGACATAAATGAACAAGTGAATAATTAGGGACATTATACATGTTTACATTTGTATTTGAGTTAAACCAAGTTTCAGAAATTGCCATAATGTCAAAATTATACCCTAGGGATGAGACTAAATCTTTGAATTGATCAACAATTTTAGGAAGACTTCTTGCATTTAAGTGAAGTAATGAAAAACTCTGTGAGTCATAACTAACATATTTCTTATTAAAGTCTTCGCTAAACATATATTGACATAAATTATTAAAATCAAAAATATCTTGTTCACTTAAAGGGTCTTCATGATTCTCAAGTTCATTTAGTTTAATTGTATTTATAGTGAGTGGATTTATTTTCAACGATTGAAATTTATTTATATCTATTTGCCTAGTCAAATTAAAATAACAATATAGTGTCAAACAAAACTCTTCGTCATCTATTATATAATTAAAAGGTAGAAAATCTGAAACACAGTTTAAACAAATCCATGACTGAGTGGAAGAGGAAGAATTACAATTCACACATACACACATAATCTTACACTGCTATACAGTTAACCAAATCAAGAGCAGGATATACGGGAAATAATTGCACAAGTATGTGTGATTCAATCAATACGAAGTATTCATTATCTAAATGAGGCTAAAGGAAGATGATACAGTTAAATCTCCAACACAGCCTTTTACTATCATACAAGATTATATAATTATCGGATAAGCGATATGCGTTAAATGCAGACAGAACACTCAGTTTGATATTTCCCTAAAAATCTGTATGTACGCAAACGATGTCTCACAAATAATGTACAAATTGGCTTGCAGATGTACTCAGGTCTTGACTTGCCAGCAGCAGGTCTTGACTTGCCGGCAACATTTTAAAACTGTCTGTAATATATGATATGAACATGGAAGAACGGTCATGCATTAGTTAATGTATGATCACGGACACTAACTTTTCAGTTACCATGTGCGTTAACGCTTCTATGTAACATATGTAATCATATAACACGACACTCCCTTTGTGTTTGATAAATTCCGTCCTTCTCAGGCCCCCTCATAATTTGGTCACTTTGTTTCGTCGAATAACGTTAAATCGATTTGCTCATTGCGTCATTGGATAAGATTGGCAGACCTGTATTTACAACTTTGAGAAATTAGCAATTGTACTTGACTGTTATAGTTTTGCAATGACCGTCCTGCAGATATTGATAAATGTACCGACTGCTTCTATTTTGTGCGAATGTACCATGTTCAACATCGCTCACTGCGGGGACAGCGAAACAGAGAACAATGTTATTGCTGGCGCGTATCTGGCGTTTTCGTAAAATGTTGCTTTGGCTGTTTTGAAAGACGAAATACACGTTGATGCATTGGGGATTTTATCTAAAACCTATTGAGATATTAGCAATTGTACTTGACTGTTATAGTTTTGCAATTACTGTCTTGCAGATATTGATGAATGTACCGACTACTCACCTTGTGGCGCGAATGCAACCTGTACTGACACCGACGGGTCGTTCGAGTGTTCGTGCAACGATGGATACACTGGTGACGGATTCGACTGCGAGGACGCCAATGAATGCATAACTGTCCTAGACGCCTGCCCAATCGACGCCGACTGCCAAAACACCATTGGTAGTTACAGGTGCATCTGCAGAGAGGGTTTTGTAATAAACGGAACCGAGTGCATAGGTACGTCGCCTTCTGCATCTTTGACACGTTTGAAATTGTATTAAACAACTCGTCTTGTCTGCGTCATTTTCCCCGCATTTTCATACACACATTGATGGGGTTAAGCACGTTGGGTATTACCGTGATTGCAACTGTAACATTGATAAGTATAATTAAGAAAATGAAATACTTTTTTAGTTATGTTAAACAAATGCTTATTCATAACCACTGATATCCTATCTTGCCTTAAGTGAAAATACATTTGAAAGCATCGTGTGTATCATTGGGGAAATTATATAAAGTATATGCACATAATCTGTATGCATTGTATTTATGTGTGTTTTAAAGTGATATCTAACATTCATAATACCGATGATGGTTTTGATTTAAAATTAAACATAATATCAAGTTCAAGCTAATGGAATAACTCATGCAAGTGTTTTGTTTGCAGCAAGAATTACAACGTGAATGAATTAAACAAATAATATTTTCATGCATTTTGATTTGTAGAGGTCAGCGGAGAATGCGAAGGGGAGAATAGATGTTCCATCCCTGCCATGTGTTTCAATGACATTAACATTCCATACGTGTGTACATGTCCTGTCGGCTTTGAACTTGACAGCTTTAATGAATTATGTCATGGTAAGCCTTATTCGTTATAGTACATTTATTCTGCAACGCAGGTACTAAAAGAGATTTTGTATAAATACGGATAAAGTGCGGAGGAAAATATGTACAGGCATGCACTAACAAAACGCTGCACCCATTTGCAAGACCGAGTAATAAAAAAAGTATGTTGTTCTGTATACCCTTAACACTAACAAGGCCGAGTTATGTTGGCTATGCTCTGGCCAAGGGGGGGGGGGGGGGGGGTGGGGGGTGGGGATCCCCCTGAGATTTCGGCCTTCAAACACGCGGCCGCCATAGAATTTGGCACGCAGATAGCTTGCAACATAATCTACAATATTGCGTTGTTATTTTTCTAAAATAATCCATAGTGCATGAATATTCTTTATGACTTATTTAACAGGTCTTGCACATTACAAATTGCGATAGCCAAAATTGTCCTAATGTATTTCCTTGTTTTGGGAATTTTGTTATGTTTTGTATTGTTTTTTTCTATGGAATACATTATTGACAATTATCGAACAATTTTTAGCCTAAAATTAAATGATTGCAGTGATTAGAATGAAAAATAATTAAGGCTTTGTCTATTCTACGAACAAATCAAATTACATAGAATTCACAAAATGTAGCGATTTGTCACGTGACTTTAGAACGGTATACCCGGTCGTCGCAATTAACTCAATGAAAAAACACGTGAAGTTGCGTGGCAATACCTGCGCGTGTTGCGGAATAATCGCGCGAAAAATCGAAGGGGTGGATTCCACCCACCGCCCCCCCCCCTCCCCCCCCCCCCCCCCCCGGGCATGGTTAGGATTAAAGGAACAGTCCCTCTTTTTCAAGCCAAATTTCAAAAGTTGCGAGATTACTGTCGTATATGACAGAAATTGTAATTTAACACCATGCCTCAACAAATTAGGGCTTGAAACCTCTTTTATATGGAGATAGATACTCCAAACTAATACAAACTCAACCAGCGTTTAATTGTGCATTATACGTGTATTCACCCGGTGGGAAATTTCGCACATAGATTCAACGGAGTACCACGTTGCTGTGCGTGACACCTACGTGACCCGCGCTAGATATGTGACCCGCGCACATATCAAACAATTGCATAAGCGAAGACCAAACAAAATAACCATTCCTCGCTTAAAATGACTACATGTAATTATATATTCTCCATTTGTTAGATCTTCTACCGTGACGTACCTTTACAAACGCGGCTTCACAATACCTTTACAAGAATAAGTACAATAATTATTATTGTAAATCAGTTAAACTACATTATTAACCGATAAATAGTTTGATGGAGGAATGTTTTGGGTTTTCATTTGTAGAATCCAAATTACAGGGATGTTCATCTGATTTATTTTGTGTGTACATTCATCCCCATCCGTCGACTGGAAACTGATCAGACGACTTGTAATAGAGGGACAGTCACAAGTTTGATCACACCAATTGCAAATGTATAACCTCCAATTAAGTCTGTATTTTGTTTTGCGATATTGATTATAATAATGTGTTTATGTTTATTATTGAAAAGTAACATAATTAAACCAAAATCAAATGAACAACGTTATCGATTAAAGATAATTGCAAATAAACGTGCAGTTAAAAAAAAAGGAAAACGTAATAAGAAAACGTGTCATACTTTTAATATCTTCAGATATATATAAAGTTGATATGCAATGAGAATTACATCGTTTAGATAGAAATATGTTGTGGTACGTTATGTTATTTCTAACTTAAACATTACGATAACGGCGTTCTGCATTGCAGCGGGATGCGACTGGGCGAGCAACTTCGTGTCTGATATTCGTCTTTTATGCGGCACCCGGCATTTCACCCACGGAAGTCTCTTTTCGGAATTGTGCTCATGTACATCGGCTGGCTATCGCCTTGAGAACGATATTCTCTGTTTTGACGGACAACTGTTCTACAATGAAACAAATGAGCGGGTCCATAGACCTATTCGATGCCAAGGTTAGTAGCAAATGACAATAACGTCTCCCCGTCAACCCTATTAATTCCGTTCTGCTCATCACAGTTAACATTATCTTGCACCAGACATTTGTCACCAGCAAGTTAGTTATATTCTCTTCAAAAATGTTCTGCAATTACAGTTTGAGCGTATTTCCATGATTTAATAAATACAAAGTTAGACTAATAATGATAATAGTGGCTACTTATGATATAACGTCCGTTCCGTATTTCGATATGAAAATGGCCTATGTTAATTATGAGATGGCCCTATATACTCTAATGTTATATTCATGGCAAGCCTGTGCATTACTCTTTAAATTGATGGCTAATGTGTAATGATTATGATATAGAATGTGCAGTACACCTGCATACGGAAATATCTAAACGCGAAATATTGCAAAATACAAGGTGAATCATTTTCTATTTTTTTTAATGAGCTGTGTTATGGATGGTGGTCACACATTAAAAATGCACCTTCAGCAGTTCAATACTCAGTTGTTATGCACATTCCATATGTAGATAAACAGAAACAAAATCATGTTATTAGCTATTGAAAATATACGTGCTCATATTTGAATTGAAGACATTGTTAAGGGGTTATATGCTTAAACGCGTTGAATGATGATCGGGATGAATTCATCGTAATGGGACCTACATGTATTTGATATCCCGTTATTTAATCGTAGACATCAACGAGTGTGCAGAGAGCAACCCATGCAATGTAACGAGCTTCGCAACCTGTCGGAATACACGAGGCTCATTCACCTGTCACTGCCCCTTCGGATATGAGCTGCTGGAGGATGGAGTAACATGCCAAAGTATGTCATTTTAAATATAGTTATGTTAAGTCCAAAACAATTAACATTTCCCTTTCGGTTCATGATCCATAGTTCACCAGGCAATTGCCAGCAATGTACCCAATTTTAATATAAACTTAAATCGCGTATTCCCGGAAATCAAATTGTCATATCTGAAAACGCGAGGCATTTATCGTTGTGTAATAGTATCAATACCCCTACTCCAAAGTGTTTACCATACTTATATTCAAATAAACCTCGGGTCTGGTTAGGGCTGGGATCTACAATCCTGTGGCTTGTTTTGTAAGCATGGCCTCCGCTTTGGAAGTCAGAGGTTTTTTTCTCAAAAAGTTACAACAATTGTTCTGCGTTGGATGGAAAAATAAGCTTTCACCTCAATACCACTCAACTGACCATTTGCTGAGTGGGAAAAGGAATCAAACAGTCGATAGCAAAATAAGGATGAGGCACTTCTAGGTTGGCCCCACAATTTAAATTGATTTATTTTGCTATTTAATTGTCTCCGACATAATCTTGTATATACCTTGTTAAAATAGTTGATGTATTGTATGTTTCGACTGTTTGTGTTTGTTTTAAAATGTATATCTAAATGGGTACACTATAGCGAGCCAATGCACAAAACACTGAAACACTGGAAAATGTTGTGTATCCAGCAGCTGTACAAACGGTAATGTCATATGCGGTGTGTTTCACAAAGCCCCTAGGTTGAACTTAACTTAAAGTAGGACTTAACAATCATGATATTGCCTATTAACTCTCTTTTCGCCAATGAATGGGAAATCAGGGCAATGGCTCGTGTCTCTTTAATGCAATACAAATAATATAAAATGTTGTCCATCAGATGCATCAAGAAAAATATTAACGTGTAACAATACAATAATATTGTGTGTTTTCAGATGTTGACGAATGCTCAGTAGGCTCTGACTTGTGCGACGAGGATGCATTCTGTATCGACCTTCCCGGTTCATACACGTGCACGTGTATGGATGGCTTCAAGGGCAATGGCTTCAACTGCATAAGTACGTAGTAAGCATTACTATTTTGATTGTCAAACATTTTACATTCAACTGCATATACATGTCATCCATTAATGCCAGCCAAGGTCAAACATAACTAATATCATATATTCTATATGGATACAGAAATATGAAACATTATTGCCATTATACGACATGCTCCTGTTTAATATTGAGTATAACTACTAGATGTACCTTAATTTGGCAGCCCAGCTAACGTAACGGAAATGTAGTACGTACGCGTATGAATCTGTAATAAACATCGATAAATTAGATAATTTTCCAATAACACATAATAGTTATCTTCAATTAAAAGGCCTTTGTAGCATTGTCCAAATACTAAACAAATAAAATTTAAATTCGAGCGGTTCCTTGATACCTAGTTGTATTATTATTAACAAGAAAAGCATGGGACATGTTCGGTTTACAAAACTTCCCTTTCGTAAAGATAATTCGATTGAAGTGTCCACGTGTAAAATAATCCAATGGATCGTCAGAGCAGTGTACAAAGTGAGTGCAATGAGTTGATGAATGTCACTTTGCATGTTTTCTCATTATTCGGACAGATAAATTTAATTTAACTTGCATTTTTCACACAACACCTCAGTGGACATATCAGATAATAACACATATTTTATCAACAACTCATCATGTTTAAGCATACACAAACCACATAAAGGAAGTATTAAAATTATACTTTTTTGAAAGCGGCGACATTTAAACCATTTGTACACTTCTAAAAGAAATATGTGGCCATTTTTTAATTTCATTGTAAATATCATATTTGGCATTAGCATTTTTGTCTACTTATTTTTGTTTTATGTTTCTCTTTTTTGTCTCAAATCAAATGCAGAATTAATTTACTTCCCTTACGGTACGGATGCAAATGACACTGACTATCTGCTTTTAAAGGAAATGTATCAGACAGAGTATACATGGTATGATATACACATCAGCACTGGATTCCCTATCGGTGAAGAGAAGATCTACTCATTCATCACTGTAAGTTTAATTAACTATCAGTTTACATCATATATAAAACAATTGGTAAAGTCGGTTTGTTTTTTATACGAAGAAAACATTAATTTTTTGAAAATAATCACGTCGCGTATTATTTTCATGATAATATTCGTGACATATGATCCATAACTATCAGTCCACTTTCTGCAAATGAACGTTCTGTGTATTATATGACTCATCAAATGATTATCATGAAGACCGTACGATCAATTTATACTTTATCTATGTTTTACACTTGCAGATCACCACAACCGGAGTCATTCAGTTTTGTGGATAGCTACCAGGGCAACATCTTCCAATTCCAGAACCCGACTCTGTACACATGGAACGACCAATACAACCAAAACCCGTCCGTCGCTGTCTTTGGTGCACCAGTTGACATACAACTTGGAAACCCTCAAATATTCTTCCAAGTAAGAATTTAGTTTGTGTTAAAATAAGCATATATTGTCTGTTTAACAGTATTAAACATCAAATATAACTAAGTGATTCTGCTTTTGCAATATCGATTATTTATATATATGACACTAACGAAAATGGGGATATATTAAAAACAATCATATAAATAAACATAATTATTTAAGGTAATTAAATCAATATGGCAATTTATAATAAATAATACTATCAAAATATTCCCAGCTCCTGTCAACCCATTTACTTTATATTCTTCAAGTATTTTGATGTAAATGTCAAAACTTCGTGTCAATATTTTCCTATGATAAGATGTATTTTTAGAATTGTTATATTGGGAACTCGATCATATAAAATGATATTGCATGTGATACAACCTTCTATGTTTCGTTTGTTTTGGTGTATACGAAAATACAAATTTCACATTAAATTGAGTAAATTAGCATTTCATGGATACACCATCCTTTAATATGATACCGTAAAATGTTTATTGTTTTTTCTGTCTAAATCAACAGGTGTATGACGGCAGGATGGAAATCTCTTCCAGCACGTTGGCTATGTTCAAGCGTCTTCGGGCACGCCTCCAGGAGTGCACAATGATTCCTGCTGGTCTCAGCAGTGAATCGTTCCTTGACAGTATCAACTACGTGCTGAAGGTGACTTGGGTCAACATGCAGCCACCTGGGTCATCCGGAACAGAAGTAAGATTGTTTTTTTGTTTGTTCTCAATGATTATGCTATATGTTTCTCCAAGAAAATACAGAATCGGCTTACGGTAGCATAGTAGTTAGAATAATTGGACACTTACGACAATTAAAAATGCAAAGTAATATGAAATAGGGCACATGCCAATCCACTCCTTTCTAATAGCCCTCTTTCTGCATTATATTACCGTAAACCAAATGTGCATCTACTTTAGCATGAAGACTGATACTTAGCATCAACATCTGGTGACATGATACATCGTAACCGACTAGTAGTGCCAGGTATGTTTTTGACATTGTATCGCTGTAGTATTGTGTATTTAACAGAGTAAGCAGCATTTCACATCGTTTAGGTGTACGTCAGTTTGTGTTGCGTATTTACTTTCCAGTACAGATAATTGCTACTCAATATGCTTTATTTGATCGTGATGTCCAAATTATCCTGGAGTGTATCAAATTAGTTTGAATACCTTTGTCCTTCCTCACAGACCAATGTTTACCAGGCTCTTGTGTTCACCAACGGCCGGACTAGCGGGGCCCTGTTCCTCTTCCAAGAAGGAAAGTAACAACTGGAGTCACCTTTCAAAAATGAACTCAGCTCGCATTGGCTTCAACACTGGATCTAGTCGGCTGAACGCTTTTGACGACAACCTAAGCAACCGTGCCCAAAGCTACCGTCCGGGGAATGTGATCGGTTCGTGTGGTCTCATGGGACAATATATATACCAACTGGACAGCAATCCCGAGTTGTATGTCAACCCCAAGGCATATTGTCTCAATTGGTTCAACCAGGCATCCAGATCTGAGGTTGGGACGGAAAACTCGTCCACAACTCCATGTCCGTGTGCACGTCGTCAAGCGCTCCTCGATCCACGCTACACTTCATGCAATTCTGCTTCTTTCTTGCCACACCCGTACAACCCGTTCCGGTACATCTACTCTCCTCCTCGATGTAAGTATGGCTGCTATCACGAATCGACGGCAAAGTGATTTTATTAATGTGTGGTTGATATCTGATTGATCAAATTATGATCAATCAGATATCAACCACACATTTAATATTATCAATATTATCATACCCTGTCCTATTCACACAAGCCTATGAATGATAAAGGTTGTTTCAGATGCAGTTACGAGGTGAAATATATATTTAGTTACTAGGTTTGGACCGGTCTTAATCCTTTTAAAGGGTATATACATAATTGTAATAGTTAATTGTTCACCCTTTGTTGATTTCGATTGAATTTTTTTCGACACATTTTTAATGTCCTTTGTATGCAGCTACTACAAGAAAGTGTCTGCTTCCAGGCCATGAATCCTGATGAATCCGGAGGAGGTCATCGGTGTCAACATAGCTTTCTGGGATTGCGTCGCGGATATCAAGTGTGTGGCTCTCCAGATTTATGAGTCAACAGCGTCTGTTAATGGATTGTGGTCTACATATTCTCCGCTATCATCCAGTGATGGGTATGTTGCGATTTGTCTTCTCTTTCAAACGAATTTCAACAATATGTAACAATTACTTACTTCGTCCCCATTTTGATATCAATAGTAAATGGTACGGAAATTATTGTGCGTATTACATAGGCTCCTTAAAATCTACGAAATCACATATAAGAATAGATTAATTTATACAAAGTAATGTATCAACGCAAAGCTACACAAACGACTGGTTTACAACTTTTACGAGTTTGCTAGTAAAAAAATTGTTCAAGCCATTAGATTATATTGATAGTTGTATACATCAATACAGGATAATCTATTTGTTTCTCCTCGAGACCTATGTCATTGGCCAATAAGTCCCAAGTTTAACTGTCCCCTCAATAAAAAAATACTACAATGACAGGATTTTGCTGGTGATTGATAACCTGGCACTTAAATGTTAATGCGTCTTTGTCTGAAAGGCAGGGCGGTTCCTAAAAAGGGTACAAACAATTAGTATATACAGGATAGCACACCCGGCAAACCACAATGGACCTTGTACAAATCCACATGTGTGAACAATCAAAATGGTTGTTGGTAATGTATGTTGTATTTGTGGCTTTAGTTACAATTCAGTCAAATACCGGCCATAGTGTTTCATTTGATTGATTAATTCGTCTAATGTAACCAACATGCTTTCGTTTTGCTATTTAACATGGCATTCAACATATTTTATTCTCGACTACATTATTTTGCGCCACACAGAGTCTGACATCTGCCCAGGTACTTCTGTTGCATGCGAGTCCACAGCTATTATTTCTGCTACCTGTATGAGTTGCGAAGGACCACGGTCGTCCTGCCTGGGTTACCGCAATCCGCTTAGTAGGTAATAATTACACTACTTATGACAAATACTATTATGAAAATAATTACACAATTTAAACTCTTTTCATATTGCTAGAATGGGTTGCTATATAATTTGTTCAGCTTTCAACTCTTAATCGTATTTAGTACGAGTTGTGGATCACCATAACTACTGACATACCTTGGACACGTAGGGACAACGATACTACTGACATATGTTTCACCTCGTCGCTCACCGTTACAACTGAAATATATATATATATGATTGTTGGGGCACTATAACCACTGACATAATGGCGTAATTAGTGTCATTTTACTACTGACATATTTAGGGTTTGTTAGGACACCTATACTACCTGATATATAAACTGATCATCGTGATGTCGGTTTGATCCATAGCCCTGGGTTCTCCGGTGACCCTCATATCCGGACCCTTGACAATGCCGAGTACACTTCAATGGACACGGCGAGTATACCATGCTGGATACACCAATGGAGACTACTTTGTCCTTCAAGCACGAACAGGAAGGGTATTACGATGAGAACCGCA
>JBAMJV010011467.1:2500-46456 GCA_037951105.1 Echinarachnius parma | reverse complement strand
TACTCGGCCATATAACGTCCACTCCATTTAACTTGAAATTTTCACACAATAGCCAGTGGACATATCAAAAAACAACAATATACATCCCTTTTTGCACATGTCAACAAAGTTACTAGATCCCTTTAACTTTGTCAATTTCAACCCAGATCACTTGGAGCTTTCACATTTCTCTTGTATCTTGTTGTTTAGCTTATATGGTAACAGAAGAATATAATTGGTTTTGATTTGCAGACATCTCCTTAATTATGGAGATATTTAAGATTGAATTGAAAAGCATTCCGGGACACTTTTTTTTTTTTATTGTAGTCAAAGGTATCCAAATTTGGATACCCCTATTGTTCATAGTATCAAAATCGATCAGAGATAAAATCTGAAATAAATTGATATCTTTCCACGAGGTAAAAAGCGTTCTTTTTCTATGAAACTTTCACATATATCTATCAGTAGGATCTTATGATGATATTTGTATATGATGGCAGTCTCAAATATCACTTTTGGAAGAACCCTATAAAGTTAATGGATCACTTTAAAGGGAACCACCACCCAAAAATAATATTTTCATGAATGAAAGATGATAGTTTTAGTAATCCATACCACCAACAAGTTCAGAAAAATAGGTTTCCAGACAAATTATATTGAAAACTCATCACCATTAACATAATACAAATAGTACAAATAATACATGTACATTAATTACATTTTTAATAAACCTGACGACGGATAGTCAACCTATTCGAAACGTTGAGCCCCTCCTACCATCCACCCTCTCCTCGCAATACCAACAGTCCTTTCTAGGACTATCAACAGTCCTTTCTAGGACTACCAACTATCCTTTTTAGGACTCTCCTAGAAAGAATACCAACAGTCCTTTTCAGGACTATCCCAACAGTCCTTTCTAGGACTACCAACAGTCCTTTCTAGGACTACTATAGTCCTTTTTAGGACTCACCAATCCACCCATCTCACATGGTGCAACCGCAAACCACACGTATTATATACACCACCATGGAAACCGATACTTATAAGCAACATTTAAACCTGAATAGGTATACAATATAATTGTATTTTGTAAAGAGCATAATTGTATACATCATTTTTTGCTTTAAAAAATGGTGGGAAAATAAATCATTCTTCATAACCATTGCCAGTTTTGATAGACCGAGCATGGAATATCTTCGTCTGGAATCTAAAAGGAATGCACGCACGCTATTTCAAAAATGAAACGTGCACAGGTCAATAAAACTTGTTTTTTGCGATGTCTCAAAATTTCTGCACTGACACGTACATTTTAAATTTACTTTGAACATGAGGATATTTTTTACATTGTTACGACACGCACATATTCCATAATATTAAAGGGAAACAAATAGCTGACATTTTTTGCTTATGTTTCTGATAAGTGCATAATTCCTTTCACTTCTAATCATATATTTCCTCTATGGGTATCACTAATAATGAAAATTAATCATCTGTTTTGACTGACCACTAGAGGCTGACATGTTTTCCAACGGTACGGCATGAAAAGTCATCTGAGCTTGCACTAACAAAAATCGGGTTGTGTAACTGCTCTTGTTGAATCTGCTGCTATGTCCGTGGTTACGTAAGCCAATTTTGTTAGTGCAAATCGAATGACGTTTCATGCGGTACCGTGGCGTAGGAAAACATAGCAGCCTCCAGTGGTAAGTCAATAGAGATGAAAATGGTCTCAAAAACATTGATTATTTCCATTATTAGTGATACCAAAGAGGAAATATATATGACTAGAAGTGACATGAATGATGCACTTATCCCTAATTGAAAAGGGTGGTTTGGTGACAGGTGAGTGGGCCCATAGGTTTACCCAGGGGGGGGGGGGGTTTCAAACCCCCTCCCCCTTTGACCCAAAAATGACTGTTTTGGGGGGGTTTGAACCCCCCCCCCCCCCCCCTTTACCACTTGTAGCGGTCTCGACCATCATTACCAATGGTCTCGGCCTCGAAAATTGTGATAAATCCTTGTCTCAGCCTAACAAATTTTCAACAGCCACCCCCCCCCCCCCCCCCCCCCCCCCCCCCGCTTACACGACAATGGTCTTGGTCTTGGTCTCGAAAAAATTTGAAGGTACATGGTCTCGGCTTTGTACGGACACCCCCCTCCCCAACCCCCGCTTACATGACCATCAACCAATTGTCTCGGCCTCGGAAATATGGCCGACGATATAACCCCCCCCCCCCCCCCCCCCCTCCCCCCCTTGAAAAAATACTGGGTGGGCCTATACTGAGCCTACCTTTGGTGCTGCCGGGTAGGGAACTTTTCACCCATGGCACATATATGGGAACCTGTAGGATGTTTCACTAAACACTACAATCTATTTCTAGTCACTAAAAAGATGCTAAAATCGATTTGAGTGTTTTAATAATGAAACACCCCCCTGGTGTACCTCCATAGGAAATAGATTAACTATTCAAATAGATAGGAGATATACCTCGCAAACATTTTGTAACCACAAAATATAGTTCACCAAAGGCTCCTATTTGTGACCCCAGCGGAAACTGTGCCAGCATTGTATGTACATCTATGTGTGTATGTGTGTGTGTGTGTGTGTTTGTGTGTGTTGTTGTTGTTGTTTTTTGTAGGAAGAGAGAAGGGTACAAATGGGACAAAACTCTGAAAGAAAGATGAATTGCCTTTATTTGTATGAATTCTGGTAAACCCCCCGAGGCATATGTCCAGGTTTTATTGACGAAATTGTTGATGTATTTTATAAAAATAAAAATAAAAAATCATGTGAATTGATAATTGATTAGGATTTCATTTGGACAGAAATAAATGATATATATCAAATTTCAATCCATCATATTAACTACTTTGTTCGGTTATTGATGTGTGTGTATTGTTCTAGCAATGCGTGGTCTTCTATTCAATAAGAGGTGATAAATATGATTTATCACTGAAAATTATTTTAAAATTTATGATATTAATGTGGGATAAAATAAGCGATATCAAAGAGGATTGTAAAAGGAGGACTGACACTATAAAAAAAACGTGTTCCAAAGGAAATTTCCTCGAAGTCTTGGGAATAATAAAGATTAGCTTAGAATTAGAATGGATCATGCATATAAATTCTCAATATGTCATCTCTTTATCTGAAATTTGGGTTAGTTTCGTTGTTTCAAGACAGTTTTCTTAGTTTTGTACCGCACTCATGTTGTGTTAGCCAAAGAAAACACGAAAGAATGCAATGAATATGGAAAACTGCATTACATACTGCACAACCCCGTGGAATTAATGGTTTCGTCTGTTTGTGTTTTTTGCCACGGTTGCCGAAGGTTGTTCATGCTGCGATCACATGGTTCCGTTTTTTTTGGGGTCTTCTTTTGTGTGGGGGTATTTTGCTGACCCTACCTCGACCCATATCGATGTTTACGACCAAATAAACGCTTCGGTAAGAATAATTGATTCATATTTCATATCTTGCCAATCGTACCACGTTTTGAAGCCATGGCACATCCGGCCATCCAGCATAGTATGTGCTTGTGTACATAAGATAGGGGTCGAGGTATGTGCTTGTGTACATAAGATAGGGGGCGAGGGCACAAAATTTACACGAGCCGAGCCCTTCCTCTCCTTATATGCGTACTATGTGTGGATATTTTACCTGCGTGATTGAGCGAGTGCGCAGCATGTGTGATAAATGTAAAAATTTCACCCAGTGTATGCCCATTACGATTTTCCTTCACGAGACAGTTTGTCTACTAAGTGATTCTTCTGAAGTGATTTGGGATCTTATTGAGATTGCATTCAAATCTGATATATGTTTCATTTTATACAAACAGATATTGGTTGCGACGTATTTCGTATAACGTGTACGCGTGCATTCATTGATAGAAATGCACAGCATTGATTTCTACGGTTGAAATATGTATTTAAATAAATGCACATATATCAATAACACCCCTTCCCTCATTTTTGTATTTATCAATACTTGTGATGCTTTTAAGATCTAGTATAATCCAGTTCTTTATAATCGTCAAATATTGATTTTGCGTCATTTTTTAAAATCTAGCCGCTTTCATTTTCGCAAAGTTGCGGGGGTAGATTGTGTACATACTGTAAAGGTGCAGTTTCGGCGGTCTATTTCTACCCACTTGATTTTGGCAATGGAATCGCCCACGGAGGGCAAATAATGATGAGAGGAGGGGGGGGGGGGGGAGTGGGAAGGGACTTTTTTCTGCTAGGATGGTTTGTTATTGGGTGCTTGGCTTGCTCCATTGATGGGGCTCGACTCCGGTGGGGACTTACCTGGTAAAAAACCTAGATTAGGGTTGACCCACAAACTTTATGAGACGGTATTAGAGGCAGTGAATGGAAGAAAAAGAGGTAACGAAATTGGAGTCAATAGCTGTCGATCCGCTAGACAGTTAAGGTGAATGTACCAAGTGGCGCATTTGCTACCCAAATGGTGCCTTCATGTTATGTGCATTAAAAATCAAACCTGTCTTATATTTTGTATATTACATTATATATATCTTATAGTTCTTTTTCTCCCTGTCAGCCCCCCCCCCCCTCCCCCCAACAAAGCAACAAAAAATCCTTTAACAGAGGAGCATCACCTTCGTCCAGTGAAGACACATACATTAACTTGGTTAAACTTGTACCCCAAAAATGGGCTTGTAATTTATCTTTTACCCCCCAGACAGGCCCCACCCCTCTTAGTGGTTGATATCACTTCTAAAGGGTACACATGGTTAACTTTGCGTTCAGTGGGCAGAGCTTGTAATTTTCCTTCCCCTCTGGCTGCCGCTGTTCACGCCCCCAACTGTTTGTGCGGTGTATATAGCGCACGAGTGTGTGTGCGCACATGGTATATATGCTGTATGGTATTAAAACTTTGTGTCTTAGAATTTAACCGGTTGTAATTTTCCCTTTATTTCCACTGCCTTCTACACCCCCCCCCCCCCCCCCCCCCCCACACACACACACACACACACATACACTCTTTTGTTGGTCATATGACATCCAATTTGTGTATTATGTTGAAGTTTGCAACGAATAGAATACTTTTATTTTGTATTTTCACCTCTTTTTCCCTCTGAGAGTCTATTAATGACATATGCATGTTTTTTTTTTAATCATAGTAAAACTTGGGTGTCCCATACAAAGGGCTTGCACTTTTCACATTTTTTCGGCCTGGACCCTTACTTTTTTGTGATCATATCAATGACGTTGAAATAAAGTTTGCGTGTTATGTACATGTACGACTGTACTGGGTAGGGAAAACTTTGTATCCAGTCGATTGGCTGAGGCGTGCATTTAAAGAAAATATTAATTCCCCCCCCCCCCCCTCCCCTGCCCGCCCCCTACCCTTTGTCGGGGCGGGCGTGTGATGTTTAATTGCCTTAGTTCATTCCCTTCATTCGCACAGTTTTGCATTTGCACAAACCGTGGGAGAAGTATCTGGAATATTTTTGTCGGGAATTTTTTTAATATTTTGTTTTCAAGAGGGAGTACGTGTAGATTAACTTGTCTGAACGTTGAATGGCAAGGTTGCCGATGCGATAGCGACCGCCGACTGTTGCCAAGATCGACAGCAGAGCGGAGGTGCGTCTGCAAACAGAAACGAATGAACGTTGCCCACGCAAACATGAAAATAAACCGCCTAACAATGTGACTGCCAAGTTTTTTCTTTTCTTCATTTGTGTGTGTGTGTGTGAGTGTGTATATTAAAAGATATTTTGGCACCAAAGTCAGTCATGTATGTTTTCTAACTTAACTCGTCGTCTGCAGCTGCCGGGCGGAGCGTGTATAGCGTCATTGGGAACTGCGGTATCGTGGGGGTGCCGGGGTTTAACCAGACCCAGCCGGTACCAGCCAGTTCCCCCTTCCTACGGTTCATAGACAGAAAACAAACTTCTCAGACTATGTTATTAAATGTAAACAGAGATAGTAACCTGCTTTTTTCATTGTCATAAAGATATAATTGTTACAAGATAAAGTGATCTCGTTATAATAACAAGGGGAAGGTGTTTTTTTTTTTGTCTTTTGCAAAGTTCGCAAGAGATCCTCTCAAGGTTACCTACATGTACTGTACCTTTTCCTTTTTTTATTAGGTTTTCCAGATATATATTTTCCATATTTCAATGATATTTCATACAGATTTACAATTTTCATAATCTATTCAATTTAAAATGACTATTAATTTTGTGACTCAAAGTGCTTCATAAGTTATACATAATCATAGTGAAAATAATTAGTTATTTTCTAGCCACATTTCTAATTATCAACTGTTTGGTGGGCTTTACATACACTCTTAACTTGTTTAAAGGGAACCAACACACCACAATAATATTCTTATAAATGAAAGGTAATAGTTTTAGTAGTCCATTCCACCAACGAGTTCAGAAAAATAGGTTTCCAGACAAATTATATATTTGGAAAACTCATCACCGTACTAAAGTATGTTTTCATGAGTCTGCAGAAGAAAACTATCTATTGTTTAGAATATACGCATCTTCCGTGCTTCTATTGTCTCCAAACCGAAATGTACACCTGCATAGAATTGGCGCACTCAAAGATGTTTGGCGCATACGGAACCATGAGGCCCTATTGGTTCCCGTAAGTGTTGGTGATTAATCGTATTGTTTATGATTTACAATATCCTTTGCAAAGTGTTGGACATCTGTTTAGAATCAAACAACGGTACCAAAACATTTAAAGCCTGTGTTGTTTGCATGGTGGTCCCTCATTTGTAAACGAAGGAGAACTTCCTTTGAAAAAAATACATATAAACCACAGTGTGATTTAATTGCACCAGATTGATTTCTAATTACTATTATTTCATTTGGACTCCAAAATGTTAAAGTTAAAAATTAAATATGAATTAATATATAATATCACAAAAATGTCAGTACTCCCTCAAAGTGGTCTATCTAGTAACATTGTCCAAATCCTCAAAATCTAATTGCAATTTTAGTGGTTCCCTCATACCTTGTTGTATTCGCATTTACAATAGAAGTATGCGACAGGTTTCGGTTTTCCAAATTTCCCTTTTGTTAAAAAGATATTTATGATTGAAGTGTTCAGATGTTAAATTATCCACTGGAAAGTCATAACCGTGTACATAGTCAGTGCAATGAGTTAGTGAATACCACTTTGAATTTTTGCTCATTACTCAGCCCATATAACATCCATTTAACTTGAAATTTTCGCACAATACACAGTGGACATATCAGCCATATATATGGTTGATATATATCAACCATTCATCACTGTCATATTCTAGGTGATGAAAGCATATTTTTCATTTTTTGCGTGTGGGGCATTTCTCAGTACTGTTATTTAGCTTTAAAAGCTCTAATCTTTTCAATATTCTGCTTTCATCATATTTCGTCTTTTATCTTTTGTTTTGTTTCTTTTTTTTTATCGCCCTTGTTTCTTGGTTGGAAACAGGAAGCATATTGTTCATGAAATGCAAACAGACCTTTGCATTTTAAAAGATCTTTGTTACCCGCAGTAAAGATAACAAAAATGAACAAGATTTTGAAAATCAAACAATTGTCTGTAAATTTTTGCCCTATCTTTCATATATTTCATAGAAGTGATCGATTATGAAATGATATCTTTATTTGAACATTGTTGAACGAAGATCTGTTTATTTTGTACCCTCGTATACGCCTTTTAGAGCGATTTCAATCAGTGCGACACTACTCAAATACCAATAGAATTATCCTAGAGCCTTATGTGATAGACAAAGGTGAAATCGGCGCATATAATCGGGCCAGTGGCGTAGCGAGGGGGGGGGGGGGGCATGGAGTGCACATGCCCCCCCCCCCCCCCCCAAATTATTTGGGGGAAAATAGGAAACATAAGGGGACATTTTTTGGAGAAAAAAAACAAGAAATACATAAGGTGTGCCCCCCCCCCCCCTATAATTGTGCGTGCCCCCACTACGCTACGCCACTGATCAGGGCTTTACACTAACTTTAATTTTTCTTTCAACTCACCAGAATTGATTGTATTTCTTGGTTGCCCTACAATGATGACTGCCTGCCAGCATTAAAAATTAAAATAAAGAAAAAATAATGTTTTGAATAGATTTTAACACTTTATTGTGTTTTAAATAAATGTTTGTGTTTCAAATTATTGTCAATCGATATTAACCCCACGACTAGGGGAACCGGGTGGATTGTGTACAAAGTCTATGGATATTTCAGAATCTCGAAGGGAAAAGGTTAAATGAAACAAACATCAAAATGTTTACGCTAATTTCTTGTCATCTTCTCCTTGTTAGAATGGGCAAGCACAATGTGAAATTTCCATTTGGGGGGGGGGGGGGGGGGGGGGGGGCTTGCAGACATGCAATGTATTATTATGAAGACATATACATGTACAAGATGGCATTAAATGTTAGTAACTACGCCAACTACAGTCAAACCTGTGTAATAGTGACCACCTAAGGGGAATGGGAAAAGTGGCCACTGTAGACAGGTGAACGCTATAGACCGGATCCATAACTGCAGGGGATCACTATTAGTGGCCACTATAGGCAGGTTGGCTGCTAAAGACAGATGGCCACTAAGACATCTTCATTTCAATGAATTGTGACAGAATCATTGTTACAATAACAAATTTAAAAAATCTTAACACCCTCTTGAATTTGATTTAGTTAGTCCGACTCACATTGGCTGGTGTAGTTTCTTGAAATAGATTGTAACAATCTCCCAATTTGCTACGCTACTGAAGTTAACTCACTGTCGTTCTGACAACATCATAATATACAAGCCGGCATTAAAGTACACATTTATTAATTCAAGCGGATAAAGTAGGACGGTATTTGACTAATATTTCATTGAATTTGTCTTCCTCTCCGTAAATGTCTCCTAGAAGTGAGTGATTATCGTATATAATGCCAGGGAAACTTTTGTTATGAAATGTCATGAAATGACACGTTCTTGTTTTTTTCTTTCTTTCTGATAGCCCCGTGTATAATCTGGTGATTTCTTACAATTGGTTGTAACAAAGCCCGCCACCTCTGCTCCTCATTTTTTTTTCTCCAGCTCAAAACTGCATTGTCTATCATGACAATATCTTATATACAAGACTGGTGTTAAACGTTAGCAACTAGCAAACCTCATTTCGATGTACCACAAGACTCATTGTTACAATCAAATGTATTTATTTCTATTTAATTAGGCCCCCTCATACTGTCTGTTGATTTCTTGTACTGATTTGTAACAATGCCCCCCCCCCCCACCCACCCACCACCTGCCCCCTACCTATTTTCTAAACTATTGCTCTAAACTGTATTGTCATGACAACATCGTATATACACAAGCTGGTGTTAAACGTTAGAAACTAGCAAACCTTATTTCGATGAATGACAAGATTCATTGTTTACAATAAAGTGTATTTATTTTGATACGCTCTTGAATTCTATTTAGTTAGGCCCACTCATATTGTCTGTTGATTTCTTGTAATTGTAACCAGGCCCCCCCCCCCCCCCCCCCCCCGCACCCCATCTTTTTTTTCTTCTGATATTTGTTCTGTTGGCATGACAACATCATATATACAACCTTGGATAAAATTATTAGACCAAGCACTTTTTGATCAATTTGTTCAAAGTTTACGCTATTTTGTCCATTTTATAATATTTTAAAGAACAGTTAGTTAATGAAATACCCAAGGGGGTAGAGTCAATGATTTTAGTGATACCTACCACATATTTTCTGCTTTCAATTTGATTAAAATCATGAATTTCATACAAATTGTATGGGTTTTGTCCATTCCTTCCATGTACATTAAAGGGACTTAGTAACATTGTCCAAATCCTCAAAATCCAATTGAAATTCTAGCAGTTCCCTCATACCTTGTTGTATTCTTATTAACAAAAAAAGCATGGGACAGGTTTCTGTTTTTCAAATTTCCCTTTTGTTAAAAAGATATTTACGATTGAAGCAGAGAGGTGGGAAGTGTTCAGATGTCAAATTATCCAATGGATCGTCAGAAACGTGTACAAGTGAGTGCAATGAGTTAGTGAATATCACTTTGCATTTTTGCTCATTACTCGGCCATATAAAAGTCCATTTGACTTGAAATTTTCACACAACACCGAGTGGACATATCAGATAACAACAATATACATTGTATCAACCACTCATCACTTTTTGCACATGTCTACAAAGTTACTAGATCCCTTTAAAGGTATGGGTTTTATATTCATTTTTTAATACAAAGTGCAAAATGTATTGATTTTTTTCCTGTAAGTTGTGATTATATCATAGACAGGTCTCCCCAGTTCCTTGTGTAACTTGTCTTAGCACTTTGATTCTTGGTGAGAGTTGCCAAGTGGCATACAACTCTGTTGGAGAAGCAAATAATATTTGGATGCTGAATGCCTGTGCTTTAGCATTATACCAGGATAGACTCTCTTCACCTGGTCTTACTTCTTTAATAAGAGCGATTGACTGTCACTTGGCAACTCATATCAATAATGAATATACTCATAAACAAGCCCTACAAAGAATGGAAAAACATTTCTATGATATAAGCACTACTGGCAGAAAAATTCTTTAAATGTTCTACTATGCATTGAAAACGTGTGTATAAAACCCATACCTTTTTATGGTAAAAATCCATGCAATATTCATGAACTTCTTGTTTTCTTCCAATTCAAGACATAAAATCTGTTGTAGGCATTCCTAATCCCATTGACTATTCCCCCTTTGATATTTGATGAACTTTTGTTTCTTCAAAATGTAATTAAAGTGACAAAATAGTGTAAAACTTCTCCAAAAATGAGCAAAAAGTGCATGGTCTAATAATTTTTTCCAGGGCTGTATAATGCAAGCTTGTGTTAAAGGGATCTAGTAACTTTGTTGACATGTGCAAAAAGTGATGGAGCTAGGTTGATGCAATGTATATTGTTGTTATCTCATATGTCCACAGGGTATTGTGTGAAAATTTCAAGTCAAATGGACATTGCATGGCCAAGTAATGAGCGAAAATGCAAAGTGATATTCACTAACTCACTTTGTACACTCACTTTATACACGGTTTCAAAACTCCGGGGGAGTTTTTCTTATCTGAATACTTTGATCGTACATATCTTTGTAACGAAAGGGAAATTTGAAAAACCGAAACCGGTCCCATGATTTTTATTGTTAATACGAATACAACAAGGTATATAGCTGGAACCGCTCGAATAAAAAAAAAATTTTGAGGATTTGGACAATGTTACTAAGTCCCTTTAAGCGTCAGCAAACATAATTTCACTGTAGGATGTGACTCATTGTTACAATATCATTTAACTTTAAGTCCTTGAATTTTATTTAGCCAGTCACTCTGAGATCATCTGGTAATTTTTTGTAATAAATTGTAACAAAGGCCTCCCCCCCCCCCCCCCTTCCTATTTTCTACACTTCTACTATAATCTGTGTCATCATTACAATGTAAAAGATATAGGCTGGTATTAAGCGTCAGCTTATGGCATGTCTCATTGTTAGCAGCATTATTTGTTATGCCTCCGCAACGAGGTTGCCAGAGGCATTATGTTTTCTGGTTGTCCGTCCGTCCGTAGGTACGTCTGTTCTGTTCTCGTTATCGCGATATCTCAAACGCCAGTTTCCACCAAACTTGGTCCATCTATGTATCTTGAGGAGCCAATTAATTTTTTAGATTGGGGGTCATGAGGTCAAAGGTCACAGGGCTCATTATATGTAAAAAATAGCTCGTTATTGCGATATCTCATGAACCAATTGACATATTGTCACCAAACTTGGTACATGTACATTATGTATCTTGAGGAGCTTATGAACTGATAAGATTTTTGGGTTGTCCGTCCGTCCGTAAGTACGTCTGTTCTGTTCTCGTTATCGCGATATCTCAAACACCAGTTTCCACCAAACTTGGTCCATCAATGTATCTTGAGGAGCCAATGAACTGATTAGATTTTGAGGTCATAAGGTCAAAGGTCACACGGCTCATGCGAAAATAGCTTGTTATCATGATTTCTCAAGAACCCATTGAATTATTGTCACCAATCTTGGTACATGTATGTATCTTGAGGAGCTTATGAACTGATAAGATTTGTGGGTTCATTAGGTCAAAAGTCACACAGCTCATTATATATGCAAAAATAGCTTGTTATTGCGATGTCTCAAGAACTAATAGACATATTGTCACCACACGTGGTACATGTACATGTACAGTATCAGTCAAAATAAACTAACCAGTTTACTGCAGTAATTTCCAGTAAACCCTATTATGTGTACAAAATCAATAGGGATTATTGCACACAAACGTTAGGGGGGTTAGTTTATTTTGACCAATACTGTACATGTATGTATCTTAATGAGAGAATGAAGAGATTAGATTTTGGGGTCATGAGGTTAAAGGTCACAGGACTCATATGCAAAAATCTCTTGATAGTTATATCTCAAGAATTGGTTGACAGATTGCCATCAAACTTGGTACATGTATGTATCTTGAGGAGCCAATGAACGGATTAGATTTGAAGGTCATGAGTTCAAAGGTCACAGGGCTCATTATTTATGCGAAAATAGCTTGTTATCCCGATATCTCAAGAACCAATTGACTTATTGTCACCAAATTTGGTACATGCATGTATCTTAATGAGAGAATGAAGTGATCAGATTTTGGGGTCATGAGGTCAAAGGTTACAGGGCTCATTGTATGTGAAAATTAGCTCTTAATCGTGATATCTCAAGATTTGGATGACAGATTGCCATATAACTTGGTACATGTATGTGTCTTGAGGAGCCTATGAACTGATTAGATTGCTAGGTCAAAGGTGACTCATATAAATCGCTCAATGGCGGAGGCATACATTTCGACTGCTCGCAGTCGAAGATCCATCTAGTTTCTACATGACATTTAAGGGTTATTAAAGAATTATTAAAGTAAACACTTTTTTTTGAAGTATACATACACAATGTGTGGACTATAAAAAAAAAAAAACATTTCTTGTTGAAATGATTTTGTTCAAAATTTTGCGATGAACTTTGTGGAGGTGTTGTGGCACGATTGGATAGGCGCTTGACTGCAAAGCACGGGAGCTGAGTTTGATGCCCCAGTATAGCAAGGCACTTTATCCACATTGCTGCTCCCCACCCAGGTGCAATAATGGATACTTGGGCATGAATGAGGGCGTGTAAAGCATGGGTGCACTGTAAAGTAGCACCTACTGGAATGCTCCCCAAGGAGTGGAGAGTGTGCACAATAAGTGCTTGATTAATTGTGGGTGTGTATCCAATGGCCAAGTTAAACAATAATAATGTTAGGTGCAGGCCCTTCTGGGAGATCAGTGCAAAAACCTGGATAAATAAAACACACACAAACATTTAAAACAAATATTGTGTAGAATAGTTAGTTTGAACAAATAAGTAGCAAATCATTTACAGGGGCAAGGTCGCGTAAAGCCATGGGCTTTGATTGCTAAGCTGCTATCTATACATATTATCTGTGCTCTATAAATATCATATCATATTTGTTCAGTCACGTTTGTTTTCTTTTTGTACGAATCAATGTGGACGTTTTTTCCCTTCATTTTTAGCACAAAAAAAATCCACAAATATTCATGAGGGGAAGGACGATTTAAAGGGGACAACCACGCACAGAACAACAGAAGCTTAAATGTTTTGATACCATTGTTTGATCAATATTACATAGATGTCCGACACTTCGCAAAGGGTTGTGTCATTCATAAACTTGTATGCAACTAATCACCAAAACCAAAACTGTTGGTAACTTAACAGGGCCTTTTGTACAGATTAAGTTTTCAAATGTTGAGCAAAATAAATTATTGACATTTAAGCTTGACTGCTGCTAACTAAAAATTTGTTTTGCAAAATTTGCTCGCTTTTTGTGAATATGTATGTGATAACAATGTAAAGTTAACCAGTTCCCAACTAGATTTGGCAGTTTCCATAGAGTTAATACAGAACCCAACCAGGTTCCCGCAGGTCATGGGTTAATGTACAAGATACATTGTTTGCAACGTTCTGTTTTTTTTACTTATTGGTGAAGCTTTTAAAGTGAACCAACACCCCAAAATAATATTCTTATAAATGAAAAGTAATAGTTTTAGCAGTCCATTCCACCAAAAAGTTCAGTAAAAATATAGGTTTCCATACAAATTATACAATTGAAAAACTCATCACCTGCCATACTAAAGGACATGTGTTCATGGGTCTGCAAAAGAAGACTATCAATTGTCTCGGACGCACGCATCTTCCGTGGTTCTATTGTCTCCAAACGTACGCATGTATAGAATTAGTGCACTCGCAGTTGTTTGGCGCATACAGAACCATGGGGCCCTGTTGGTTCCATAAGTGTTGGTGATGAATTGTATTGTTTATGAATTACACAAACCTTTGCAATGTGTTGGACATCTTTTTACTATCAAACAACAGTACCAAAGCATATTTATAAGCCTCTGTTGATCTTTGCGTGGTGGTCCCCTTTAAATCACGAGGGTAAGGACGTACCAACAAAAGAAAGAACTGCTTAGTGGGCGGTTCAACTTTTCAAACTGTTTTACAAAGTAATGTCAAGGACGTTTCACCTCCAATAGAGTCCATGCATTCCTTTTGAATATGTAATAAAAATGTAGTTCTAATCCATAATCCAAATGATTTTTTATCTTTTAATTTTTTGGTGTGAAGCTTTCGAAAGGTTAAGGCAACCCTCGAAATTAACTTTTTTTGCTGGTGGCCCGGTCGGGCCAGTAAAATAAGGATTTTCCAAATTTGGTGGCCGAAACCAAAATCTACTGGCCCGAAAAAAAATAAGGAAAAACAAAAGTAAAATAAAAACAATAACCATATTAATAGTTTTAGGGTACTAGGCAATACTTCTTTCATCCCCCTTTGTTTCATTGTAAGATGAATTAAATAAACATGAATTAGGATGAATGTGTGTGTGTCATGTCTTTTTATTCATTATCTTCATTAAAAAATCACAGCGATTGAATACACACGAGTGACAATTACACTTCCAGTCATACATAGCCAGGGTCTAGGTGACAAAACAAAAATGATATAAAAGGAGAAAATTCACTTTGACCTCAACATTCTGTGCAGTGTTGTCTGAACACCTTAGACAAATGACATATTTTAATTTTTCGTAAACACTATTGCAGACAAGTGAGACAACTCACAACACACTGTTCAAACATGATGTTGAATTTACGGGATTCATACAAAATTTGTATGTGAGAAAAGGGTATAACTTGCTGAATGCTACATTTAAAAGCAAGCTCTCGTCATGCCATTAACAGGACTAAACATGACTACTGGGTATCTGCAAATTTTTTTTTTTTTTTTTTTTTTGTTTTTGTTTTGTTTTTTGCTGGCCCGGTCGGGCCACCAAATATTTTTTTTACTGGCCCGGCAGGAATTTTTAGTGGCCCCGGGCCATCGGGCCTATGCTAATTTCGAGGGTTGGTTAAGGACTAGTCCGCAAAAATAATATCTGAGTGGGAAGTCAATCAACTTGTAAAACTTTTTGTGAAGTACGTGTACGGTGTACTGCGAAGAACGGATGGCAGACCATGCATTCATGTGAATACGTAATAAAAATGCAGATTTATTTTTGTATTAATTTTTTTCTTCTAATTGTTATGAAGTGTATGAAGCATTTTAGACAAGGGTGAGGACGAATCAGTAAACAAAAATATCTGGGTGGGATGTCAAAAACCTTTTCTAACTTTTTGTGAAGTATGTACTGCCAAAAAATGGATGGCAGTACATGTATGCATTCTTTGTGAATACGTAATACAAATGTAGATTTATACAAAGTTATTATTTCATTTTGTTTATAGAGTAGAGCTTTTACGAGGGTAAGGATGATCCCGTAAAAGAACTGCTTAGTGGAAGGTTACAACTTTTACAGAGTATTTTGAGAAGGACAAATGCATTCAAATGGTAATATAATTTTTTCAGAGTTATTCTTTCTTCTACTTTTCGGCTTGAACCTTTGACAAGGGTATAAAGGCTGGACCAACTAAACAACTGCTTGGTGGTTCCAACTTTCACAGAGCAGTGTAAATATGTAAAATAAAAAAATGGTTAATGAATTTATCCTAAGTTATTTTTTCTTCTACTTTTCGGCATGAACCTTTCACAAGGGTAAGGCCGGAACAACCAAATAACCTCTCCGTGGGAGGTTCAACTTGTCTACTTTTTAAAAAATGTTATGTTATGAAGCATTGTCAAGGATGACTATCCTCAAGGTTCAAGGTTCATTTATTTCCTTCTTTCACAAAACATTTGTACATAGAATATCAAATAAGTAACAGGAAGAACAGATTATCAGCATTAAGCATAATTTGAAGTGCAATATTTAGTCAATATACAACCCAAACGTGCTCTTCTAACACAAGTCATGAAAGAAAGAGGAGACCTTAAAGAAGCTGGGCTTGTTAGAGCAAGGTCCCCAAAGAAAATATAATACATCAATGTTTTAATAACTTTGAAACATTTTAAAAAGTAAAACTACATGTACCTTATAAAACTACAAATTATTAAACGTGGAAAAAAAAGATTTACAAAAGGGATAGCTTGATATTTGAAAAGGAGAGAAGGAGGAAATATATACAAAAGGATGGAGGGTCTATGCAGTCATCATAAATACATAATGAAACATGAAGTTTAGTTTAATCAAAGTTATTTTGGGGAACAATTTTTTGGTGTGGAGCTTTTTGCAAGGGTAAGAATGACTGGATGAGTCTGCAAAAAGAAATTATGGTGCGTAGGCAGTCAAACTTTTCACAGTTTTTCTGGTGTGCTGCCAATATGTAAATACAAATGTAGATTTATTCAAAGTTATTATCTTTTGTTTGTATATGATGTGGAGCTTTTACAAGGGTAAGAACGATCCAGCAAAAATAGATTCTTTTCAGCTGGGGTGTCAAACTTTTCAAACTTTTTGCATGGTACTGCCTAGGACGGTTACCCTCTTACTTATATATATACAAACAAAAAATAATAACTTTGAATACATACATATTGGCAGCGCACCACAAAAACTGTGAAAAGTTTGACTGCCTACGCACCATAATTCCTTTTGCAGACTCACCCAGTCATCCTTACCCTTGCGAAAGCTCCACACCAAAAATTGTTCCCCAAAATAACTTTGAATAAACTAAACTTCAATTTTCATCGTTCGAGCTTTCGTTTCAAGCTTTCGTCATGCTTATGTGGGGAAATCTTCCTTTTTATTGTGAATTAGAGCATAACTGATTAAAAGGGGGAGCCAAAGGCTGGCATTTCCGCCTACTGTTAATAATGATAAGTGCATCATTTCTGTCACTTCTATTTGTATACATGTATTTTCCTCTTGGGTATCACTAATAATGGGAATAATCAATGTACTTTTTTAACCATTATTATCTGTTTTGACTGCATGAACACTACAGGCTGCTTTGTTTTCCAACCGATGCTGCAAGAAACCTAATTTGATTGGTGCTATTTAACAAAAGCGGATTATGCAATCACAGACATACATATGTAGCAGCCGATTCAACAACAGCGGTTATATAACCCGCTGTTATTAGTGCACGCTGAGATGCGCTCAGGTGACGATTCATATGTTACGAATGGGATGTAGGGTTGTTGAGTTGCAGAAACTGGTAAAGTTTGCCATGAGGAGGGGTGGGGGGAAGCTTTTGAATTTTGTCCTGGGGGAGGGGGGGGGGGGGGGGATTGACGAGTTGCAGAAACTCTTGAAAGGTTTGCCATGATACGGATTGGGGGGGGGGGGGTGAAGGAGGCTATCGAATGGTGTTGTCGTATAAATTGTGAAGTGGGTTCAGGATGTGCAGAAATCATTTATATCGGCCGTTCCACAGACCCTCCAAATCTTAAATATCGGCCATTCCACCCATTTCGCTGGTAGTGAATTTGAACAGCTGCCGGAGTCCCCCTTTGCAAACGTTGCGAGGGGCGATTGAATTTAGACCCTGTCCTTGTGTGTATACAATGAATTGAAAATAATTACAGGTAAATACAAATTATGCTGCGTCATCCGAATGAATGATACTGGATAGACCTTCACCCTGTGAAAACTGTGTGCGAGCGCTTATGTGCCTCAAAAACACACATTCACTCACACACACATACATCACACACAACACAGACACAGACAGATAGACAGAAATACACATAGCAGATACACAAACTCGGGCACACACACACACACACAAACACACACACACAGACACATACATGTATAGTATATTTAGCAGTCACATCTACTTTTAGGACACTCGTGATTTTTCTATGCGCCTGTACATTATTTTAAAAAGTTACCAACCTCTTTAATACCAACCAGTTGATTCAAATATAGAATAATTGGCCTCATATTTACATGTATGAATCCCCTTTTAGTTTGTAACTAAGCCTTTGTATATATGTTTATAATAAGGGCCAAAAGATTGGCTCGCCAGTGATATACATGAAGCATGGGTTTGTCTTCATTCGTTATATGTCTCTGTGGCCTAGTGGTTAGGTCTCGGCGTTCAAAGCCAGAGGCCTAGGTACATGTAGGTTCAAATCAAATGAAATCTCGGTGCTAACCGTTTTCCAGTCTGTGCATGTTTTTTTTTCATTTGCAGGAGCCAAATGGAGGAAGATTATTTAAAGGGTACCACCACCCAAACATAATATTCATATTAAAGAAACGTAACATCTTTAGTATTCCATTCCATCAATAAGTTCACAAAAAATGTTTCCAGAAAAAATATATAATTGAAAAACGCATCACCATTCTAAGGCATGCGTTAATGCGGTCTGAATAGCGAAGACTGTTGCTTGCAGAGCGAAGGAATCGCCCGGGATTCTATTGTGTACAGACGTACGCGTAAATAGCATTGGCGCACTTGCCTGTTGGGAACCAGGAAATAGTAGTGGTTCCGTAAGTGGTGGAAATTAATTGCTTTGTTTATGAATTACACAACCCTTTGCAAATTGTTGGGTATCTATTTGATATCACAAAACGGTACCAAAACATATAATAATGTGTTGATCTTTGCCTGGTGGTCCCCTTTAAGGCTAAACTTTTGTTCTTCTTCAACCATTTATGATTACTCATTGCAATGTATCATTAATTAATTAATTTGTATTTATGTAAACGTGCATGTAAAGTGCATTTGTATACATATAGATCTGTTAGAAGCAAAAATGTCTGTTGGTTTAAAGATATGGCACAGTCATTCAAGCTTCCAGATTTGTCCCAGTTTCCTCTTTTGACTTTTCACATTCCATATGTGCGTATCAATCACTGCCTCTTTTTATTGGCATTTGGCATTTATTACACACAAAGGAGAAAATAGTAGACGGTCCTGGAATTTCCGCGAAAAACATCAATAGGGTACTCCTTTTGTTCTAGAAATTTGTTTGTGTAGTCGCTGCATTCATCCACCAACTATCTAACACTCGGTGCGTGAAATGACCCGCGGCCTCGTTCTAAACTTGTAAACCGCCAACGCACTATAGCCACATCCACGACGGAGCTGTGACCGTGAACAATGTCGTTGCGCGGCGCTTTTGTCGGTGCCCACTGACTTGAGGAAGCCCTCGTCACGCATGCAAGCCGGCCCTAAACCATCAATGAATTCACGCAGAGCTTTATTTACACTGTTGCATGAGCCGACTTTTGTTAAAAGTGTTTTTTACCCCCACTGGGCTATGAGCTCAGTTTCACAATATGATTTATTTTTAACGTACCATGAATGAGTATATGCCTATATTTGGCCACAAAATTATCTCTTTTTGAAAGCCTGTCCACTTTATATTTTCCCCTTTTTCATTTTTTCTTTTCTTTATGCTTCAAAAAAAAAAAAGATGAAGTGAGCTTGGATTTTCTTTATATATGTTTTTATTGTGTTTTTATTATCCTTTGGAAAACTCTTGATTTGGTTTAAATCGACTTTATTTACCATGTATTTTGTTTTTATTTAAGATTCTCTCTTTAAAAAAGCAATACTTTATATTCGTTTATGAAAAATATTTATTTCTTCACAAAGGTGGGATTGACTCTTTTAAGCAAATTTAGGCTGATTTTTATAACGGTTCCATATCAAATTAAAAATACAGAAATTACTGACATTCCTGAAAATCACATATTAGTGTCAAAATGTCAATCATTGAAGATAGCTCATAATACATGCTGAATAGCTTTCTTGAGTACTGTTGAAATAACAACAAGAGTTATACATTCATGATTCAACCTAAATATTTGTCATGATTGAAAATCATTAAAGGTACAATTGAGTATTGGTACTTTGGTTGGTTTTGATTCCATTTGAAAGTTCACTGAATAAAACATGTAAAATGAGAAACATTCCCTTTCAAATGCTCTCATACATGTAGTTGTAAAATTTGATTTCAAAATATTCTATTCATAAGTCTACCCTGTTGGGGGACATTATTTTAACAAAACATCAAATGCACAATTTTGTATGAGAAATGGCTAAAACCAATGAGCTTTTTAGATAGCGCCCTCTTGAGTTGTAACGGCTCTCTTTGAATGATACCAGGGTTTTTACTTAGTCGTTTGTAATTGTGTAAACCTTTCGAGCATGGTGAAGTTATAACTATTAGTTTGTACCGTAATGTGGCAGGTTTTGGTTTCTAAAATTAAGTTTGACCAAAACTCAACTATCCCTTTAAAAGCCAAACTCTAGACAACAAACTGTGCCTTTATATATTATTGGGTGGGGGGCACATATTGTAGTTCTCTTTTTTGGGGGGGTGGGGGGTATTACCCCTTATAAAAATATAAGGAGAAAGGAGAGATGGGGGAGGAACAGTGGCAAAGCTATGGGGGGGGGGGGGGAGGGGGAGGGGGTGGAAATAATTTGTCCAATAGAATTAAAGTGAAACCAGTAAAGTGGTTAACTCCACAAAAATTACTTGGAGCTTCCACATTTCTCTTCTACCGTATTGTTTGGCTTATGGTAAGAGAAGAATAAAATATAATAAATAATAATAATAATAATAATAAATCACTTATAGAGCGTGGAAACTATGTGTATATATTCTACCGCGCATATTAATATTAATACCCATGGTCATCAGGTACATTTCAAACCCACACAATGATATTGCATACTTTCTCAACTCCCCGGGGAGCATACTAGCCGTGCTGCCACTGATGATGGCGCAAAGGCTAATTAACACCCGACCATGGTACCCATTTATACACCTGGGTAGAGAGCAGCAACTGTGGATAAATTGTCTTGCTGAAGGACAAAGGCAGTGGGCAGGGTTCGAACTCGGGATCTCATGATCAGAAAGCGCGCGCTCTACCGATCTTGCCACACTACATCCACCATGCAGTGTGGCAACTTTCACACATCATTCGGACATATCTTACAATGATTTTGGTGTACGATTGAAGTCTCAGATGTAATTTTGGGCAATATCTGACACTTTACAGGTGCATCTTTAAAACCATTTTTATTATTAGTGGTAATCCAACAGAGTTATATGTTCATGATTCACCCTGAATATGTGTCATGATTGAAAATCATTAAAAGCCAAACACTACTCAACAAACTCGCCTTTATAATATTAAAGATGAATTCCGGTTTTGGGAAAGAAGCCGAATACATCTATATTGATCATTATTGTTGAATAATAGGGCTTGTGTGTTAAAATCGGAACCTAAGCATCGTTAAATACAGAAATATCGGAAGAAATCCAATATCCGCCTGTGAAATTTATAAATCCACCGCCAGTTCGGACCTGTCCACGCCGCTAGCGCTGGGGGAGATATCGACAAGCTGGGGACAAGCCCGTAAAAACGAACACCTCGTGTACTCGCACGTGGTCATTGTACGTAGCGTATGGGCGATTCCGGAGTTGGCGATCTCTATCTGCAGCAGATCAAGTTATAATTTTGCAAATATATCAATTAGTAGGCGGTTTCTTGGCCAAATTTGGATAATCCTATACAGGGTGGCCCAGAAATAACGGAACGGGGCACTTCCCAAAATAAGGTAACAAAATGAACATGTCCATCGGATAGGGTGTCCTTTCCAATGAACAACAATACCAAGAAAAGTAATTTTGGACGTGTAGTTTTTGTTTTAGGGCGCTTTGAGTGAGACCATGTCAGGTTCCTATTTTTGTCAATTTTTACCAAGTCAGTGCCTGATAAATGAGACTGATTGCCCTACATACCACTGAACAGGCGAGTATTCCGCGCGCCATTGTTAGTGTGCATTCAGCTGTGTGCCAAGCGGTGCCGAGAGAATGGACATAATTGGTGAATAGTATGGCGGGCAGTAAGTCTCATTTATCAGACACTGACTTGGTAAAAATTGACAAAAATAGGAACCTGACATGGTCCCACTCGAAGCGCCCTAAAACAAAAACTACACGTCCAAAATTACTTTTCTTGGTATCGTTGTTCATTGCAAAGGACACTCTATCCAATGGACATGTTCATTTTGTTGCTTTATTTTGGGAAGTGCCCCGTTCCGTTATTTCTGGGCCACCCTGTATTAGTACAATTATATTCTTTCACATTATTGGTAATAAGAGCTTCCATTTCATTTTTTTGGAGAGGGGGGCGTTTCCAAAACTGGCCTTTACCTTTAATGGGTGGGGGCACATATTGTAGTTGGCTTTTTTCGGATAACCCCTTATAAAAATTGCCACACCCCCCCCCCCCCCCCCCCCCCCCCCCCCCCCCCTCTTTTTGGCATTTCGGGGGCCCCCATGTATTTTTTCGCTGCTAGCAAAGTTACTAGATTCCCTTTAAAACTCCTTTGTGTGCTTGCCTCTGCTTCATATTGTGTTGTGGTATATTGGTTTGGTCCTCTGTCTCTCAATATGAGGGTTCTAGGTTCAATTCCCAACCACGGCATGTGTGTCTTTCAGCAAGGCACTTTATCTACATTTTTCCTCTCTCAACCCAGGTGTACTACATGTACATGTAAATGGGTGGAAATTATTCCTTGAAATTATTGATTTGATTTTATTTCATTTTATTTCCTTGTCCAAATGAATGGAAATTTATTCACATGGTCACAAAATATGACTAGATGGCAGACATACATGCCAGGGTAATAATAGCAAAACCTGGCACTTGTCGGTACTTCATGTTTTTAAAGAAATGGGCATTTTAAGTTCACACAATGTGTGTAAAAGACCTATGATTGTAAAATTGAAACAATCATATAATCAACAATTATTTACCAATTTGTAAGAACAAAGCATCAAATGAAAGCTTGTGATGAGGCCTTTCTAATGGTATGAAAATCTACATTTTGATTTTTACAGACAAGTGCCAGGTTTTGCTATAGCCGGTCACATATATGTTCCTATAAGTATAACAGCTAATTGGCAAGATTGGAAGTTTGCTCGCCTTCCAAGCCTGAGGGTCCAGAGTTTGAAACCAAAGTAATACTACTAATAATAATATGAACATTTATATAGTGCAGCTGCTATAAATATGGACTCTACTGCGCTTAAATTATTATTACCCATGGTCATCGGGTACAGTTCTAACCCACACAATGATATTGCATACATTCTCAACTCCCCGGGGAGCATACTAGCCATGCTGCAAATGGCGCAAAGGCTAATTAACACTCAACCACGGTACCCATTTATACACCTGGGGCTTTTTTCATGAAAGTGTCTTACCTGTGTACGTTGTCTTATCTGATCTGGCGCGGAGCTACGGTGCGTTTCGCACAGAGCATCAATTAGCCGTTGGAAATTCAAAAGTTTTGTTTAGGGTCTGAACGTGGAGATATAGTTGCACCCTAGCTCGAGGCGCCAGATAAGACCAGAAAACGGTCATAGACTAAAACCCTTTTCAAGAAACAAGCCCCCTGGTAGCAATTGTGGATTTTGTTGTCTTGCTGAAGGACATACATGTACACGGTGGGCATACACAAGGTTCTATAAACTCTGGATCTCATGATCGGAAAACGCACGCTCTACCAATCTTGCCACACCCCTTGCATTTTTTCCTTCAGCAGTTATATTTTTATCATTTATAAATAAATATGAAATGTCTTCTTTTCTTTTTTTCTTTAATTCAGGATATTGCAGGCAGGCGCGAGTTTGAACGAAGTGCGGATCCTGGAGAGCCTGGAAGAGGTAGGCTACATTATATGCATTTACTTCTAGATTAAAGGGAACCACCACCCAAAAATAACATTCTTATAAATGAAAGGTAACATTTTTAGTAGTCCGTTCCACCAAAAATTTTGGACAATAGGTTTCCAGACAAATTATATAATTGGAAAACGCATCACCCTGCAAAAAAATGACTAGACAAACGCGTCGTCCATGATTTTATTGTCTCCAAACGTACACGTGAATAGAATTGGAGCACCCACAGACGTTTGGCGCATATGGAACCATGAAACCATGTTGTTTCTGTAAGTGGTGGTAATTAATTGTATTGTTTATGAATTACCCAACCCTTTGCAGAGTGTTGGGCATCTATTTAGTATCACACGATGGTACCGAAACATATAATTCTGCCTTTGCTCTTTGCCTGGTGGGCCCCTCCATTCGCTACATAAGATTTGTCCAAACGTGATATTTGATACAATCATAGACCAAAGCATTGTAAGATTCTTCTGTTAACACTGTTTACCTAGTGAAACAAAGTGAAAATTGATGTAAGATATTATCACCTTTGCCCATAGATTATTAACAGTGTTCCTGGAACTCTTTGCATCCAATCATAAAATATCTCCATAATCGGGGAGACATTTGAAAAATTCAAACCCATTCCATTCTTCAGGTACCGTAAGCCAAACAACAGGGTACAAGAGAAATGTGAAAGCTTCAAGTGATTTTGGTTGAATTTGACAGAGTTTATGGATCACTTTACATCATTCCCATAGTAAAGAGCTTTAGAGTACCAACATGTAATGTTACAGCTCTTTGTTGCCGTGGGTAACTCGTTCTAAACAACGTCAGGCGTAAACGATTCTATTTTTTTGCCCTTCACAGACGTATTATTAAACGCTGGATGCCCAGTGCATGTTTTTAGAAGCTGTGAACAAAAAAATCGCTAGCGTATTCAGGTGGGGATCGAACCCACAACCTGAATACTACGCAGGCGTCATAACCACTAGACCACCGAGTTCACCTGATGGTTTCTCGGGCGTGCCAAAATTTGCCACCTAGCGGTCGCTAAGAAGGCAATCATCCTGGGGGGTGTTTCACAAAGATCCTAAGTTGTTCTTAGCACTAAGATGGTCTTAAATATTATGGAAAGCCATTAGTGTCTTGAAACAGTTTTGTAAAAGTTATGTTGAAATGCATAAAATGTTGATTCAAATCATATATATTTTCTAATTATCAAAGAGATTCATAATCACATAAAATTCATGAAATTCATGAATTCATGAATCATCATTTTATGCATTTCAACATAACTATTACAAAAATATTTCAAGACACTAATGGCTTTCCATAATATGTAAGACCATCTTAGTGCTATTAAAGATCAACTTATGATCTCTGTGAAACACCCCCCTGGTCTCAAATCAAATCAAATCAAAGGTGATCCATTAACTTTGTCAGATTCCATCAAAATCACCCAGAGCTTTCACATTTCTCTTGCACCTTGTTGTTTGGCTTATTGTCACAGAAAAAATGTAATGTGTTTTGATTTGCCAAATGTCTGATTATGGGAGATATTTATGATTGAATGAAAAGCGTTCCAGGAAAGCTTTTTAATTATTGTAGTAAAAATTCAATGGGCAGTTGGTGATAAAAATCTGACATAAATTTTCAGGTAAACAGTGTTGTTGTTTTTTTCTATGAAACTATAAAACATTATTCAGGAGTATCAAATTGAAGTCTCAAAAATCTTATAAAATGAATCGATCACTTTTGTTAAATTCATAGTCAGCTAGTCAAAATATTTAATGAATTACTTTCAGGACGATGGCCCGTATTCTACCATTTTTTTTTATACTTTAAGCCAAATAACAGTATTGGGAAACAACAACAACACAACAACATGAAATGTACGTGTTCCGTGCAATGAAATAGCAATAGCTTTTACAAACTAACCTAGCTGGGTTTCATGAGTACTATAGGCCATGGTCATGTACGTACGGGTATTACAAATATATCTTGGGGGCTGATGGGTTTTTTTTCCCTGAATAATGTCCTTCCTTTCTTTTACCAAAAATAGCTGATTTTGCCATAAAAATAGCTGATTTTGCCAGAAAATGGGCTAACTTTGCCCAAATATAACTGATTTGCCCGAAATGTATTAATACTGCATGAATATCTGATGTTTTTGCCCCCAAAATATGTTAATTTTTCACGAATATGAAAGGGATTTGCCCAGGGATAAGTTGATTTTGTATGAATAAGTGTGAGGGTTTTTGCCAAAATATGAGGTTCTTTTTGCCAGAATATAAGGTTCCTTTGCCAGAATATAAGGTTCCTTTGCCAGAATATTGGTCAAATGGATGCATGTAGTATCCTTCTGGTTCATGGAAAGTTTTAATAAATGTGTTGGAACATGCAAAAAGTGATAATAAAAATATACTTGATTTTAATATATAGTGCCTAATATGATTGATAATCATCTCAGAAAAGGGGTGTGGTTAAAAAAAACAGAGATACGTTTAAAGGGGTAGTTTAATTTTGGTAGAGAGGGCGCTGCACATCACAATTTTTTGTGAGGTAATGAAAAACTGAGTGTCGAATTTGAGAGAACATGCAATTTTAATGGCAGAATAAACTTTATTTGGTCAAAATCGACCCAGAAATGGCTGAAATATCAATAAATATAAAATTATCTGATCTTATAATTATTTGGGGCCCAAATAATTAGTGAATAGATTTTTCAAAAAATTACAAAAATGCTTGCACTTTTTCAACAATTTTCAAAAGTGTTTTTTAAATAGTTGTTGATGATCTCTTTATTTAATCATTATTTCAATAAAACATCACATGCATAATTTTGTATGAAAAATGGTTGAAACCAATGCCTTTTTAGAAAGTGCCCTCTTGTGTTTTCTTCCGTTTTCGCCACTTCAGGCCGAGACTGGGATCAAATCTGGTGGAGGAGCGACGATGTTTTTTGGGCTCAAAACGTCAAAAAAAAATGTAATTTGATACCCTTTCACTATTACCTCCCTAAAGGTAGTAGCAATCATCACCTGAAAGGTGAGGGTCATACCTCAAGGCATGGTGATTTGCATAGCCGGACAGACATACAGACACAACCTCCTCTTTTAGTAGTATAAATTTGCTAGAACCTGCAAAAAGTGATACACCACCTTTTAAAGTTTGTTTTCTTCCGTTCTCGCCACTTCAGGCCGAGACTGGGATCAAATCTGGTGGAAGAGCGACGATGTCGGCCAACGACTTTCTGAAATCTGCCGCCAATGTATTCTTGGAAAAGGTTGGTTTTTACTCGAATGCATCTTTACGATTTTATGTTTTTTGTGTGCATGTGATATTTAAAGGGATCTAGTTTAATACTTTGTTGACATGTGAAGTTGACTGATGAAGGGTCGTTAAGATGTGTCTTTCTGTGATCTGAAATGTTCACTGTAATAGTCATGTGTGAAAATGACATGGTAAATGAATGTCATACATATGACTGAGAACTGAGCAAAAATGCAGTGATATTTGCTAACTCATTGCACTAACTTTTTACACGGTTGAAAGTCTCCCAAGGAGAATTTCAAATACGAACACCTCACTCATGAATATATCTTTATCAACAAGAAGAGAAATTTGAAATACCGAAAACTGTTTCATGCTTCTATTGGTAAGAACCAAGTCAATTTTGTGGATTTTGACAATGTTCCTACAGTCCAGCCCACATTCAAGTTGTATAACCACTTGGCTACAGGAACCGAGTGGGTTGTGTACAAAGTCTATGGGGATTTCAGAAACTCGTAGGGAACGGGTTAACATGAAACATGCAGGAAAACTTGTGTTTACTGTGTGCAAATGCGTGGTGCCCTATGTTAACTTGCTTTGAAATCTAAATTGTCTTTTTAAATGTTTTTTTTTTTTTGTCAGTGTCTACTTGAAGAGTTTGGTCATTATTAAAATATTTTTCTCTCTGTTTCTTTGTTTAATAGGTTTTATGAATGCTTGTTTTTAATTGGAGAAGTTTTAACAGTTCTATTAAACCCATCAAAGACGATTTGATTTTGGTATAACATGCACTCTCCATAGACCCCAGCCCGACGATTTTAGTCAGTCCTGAATAGGTTAATGTTTCTTTCTATGGGTAATTAAACAACCAGATTCAATTATTTCTTGGGAAAAGTTGGTCATTACCCTTAACTTTTTATTTGTTTCTTTGTTATTCAGCATTTGCTTGAATGCATAATACAAATACCTATTTTGATTGGAATTTTGGAAGTCTGTAATTTTCCTTTTTTATTATGCCCCCGCAACGAAGTGGCCTGAGCCAGCATGTTTTGGGGTTGTCAGTCTGTCCCTCCGTATGTACGTCCCGTTCTCGTGATCACGTTATCTCAAGAACCGATTGACGGACTCCCAACAAACTGGCTACCATGTATGCATCATGCAGAGCTTATGAACTGATTAGATTTTTGGGTCATGAGGTCAAAGCTCATCATGTATGCAAAAATAGCTTGTAATGGCAATGTCTCGAGAACCGTTCAAGAACCTTGCCGTTAAACATTGCCGTTAAACTTAGTACTTGTATTTATCTTGATGAGTCAATGAACTGGTCAGATTGAGGGGGGGGGGTCATGAGGTCAAAGGTCACAGTGTCATATATTCAAAAGTAGCTTTAATCATGATATCCCTAGAACCAGTTGACTGATTACAATCAAACTTAGATTAAGAGCAGCGATTCAGTGCAAGTCAATTGGTGCTTGATATCAAAGTCTCGCAATTGTGGAGGCATCCTTTTATCGACTGCCCACATCTAGCTCTCCCTGTTTCGTTATTTGTCTGCATTTGCATGAATGCGTATTATGAATACGTGTTTTTAAATTAGAGAAGTTAGCGGTTCTACACCCATTGAAGATCATATGATTTGGTATAACATGCGTTCTCCATAGACCCCAGCCCAACTATTTTAGGGACCAGTCCTGAACAGGTTAATGTTTCTTTCTACTGGTAAATAAACAGATTCAATGTTTTCTTGGAAAAAGTTGGTCATTACCCTTAACTTTTTATATGTTTCTTTGTTATTGAGCATTTGCATGAATGCATAATATACAAATACCTATTTTGATTGAAATTTTGGAAGTCTGTAATTTTCCCTTTTTATGCCTCCGCAACGAAATGGCCTGAGCCAGTACATGTATGTTTTGGGGTTGTCCGTCTGTACCTCCATATGTACATCCCGTTCTCGTGATTGTGTTATCTCAAGATCCGATTGACGGATTCCCAACAAAATTGGTACATGTATCTATCTTGCAGAGACAATGTACTAATTAAATTTTGGGGTCATGAGGTCAAAGGTCAAAAGTCACAGAGCTCATTATATATGCAAACATAGCTTTTAATGGCAATGTCTAGAGAACCGTTCAACATATTACCATCAAACTTGGTTCCTTATGTATCTATAGGCCCTAATGGACTCGCTAGATTTGGGGTCTTGAGGTCAAAGGTCACAGAGCTCATTATGCAAAAATAACTTGGAATTGCTTTATTTCAAGTACCTATCAATACATTGCCATCAAACTTGGTACTTGTATGTATCTTGATGAGCCAATGAACTTGTCAGATTGGGGGGGGGGGGGGGGGGGGGGGGGAGGGGTCATGAGGTCAAAGGTCACAGGGTTATATATTAAAAAGTAGCTTGTAATCATGATATCCTGATAACCAGTTGACTGATTACAATCAAACTTACATAAGAGCAGCGATTCAGTGCAAGTCAAATTTGTGCTTGATATACAAATTGTGCTTGATATACAAATCTCGCAATTGTGGAGGCGTCCTTTTTCGACTGCCCACATCTAGTTCTCTGTTTCTCTGTTTCATTATTTTTGTGCATTTGCATGAATGCGTATTATGAATACGTGTTCTTAATTGGAGAAGTTAGCGGTTCTACACCCATTGAAGATCATATGATTTGGTATAACATGCGTTCTCCATAGACCTCAGCCCAACTATTTTCGGGACCAGTCTTTAATAGGTTAATGTTTGTTTTTCTACCGGTAAATAAACAGATTCAATGTTTTCTTGGAAAAGGTTGGTCATTACACTTTATTTCTTATTTTTGTATTTGTTATCGTGCATTTGCATGAATGCATAATACAAATACCTATTAGGCCATGAAAACCCGCCCGACCCTAAAAATACCATCGACCTTAAAGGTTTTTTCAGATTTTTATACCCCCGCTCAAACTAAGTTTGAAAGGGGGTATATAGGAATCAGCGTGCGGGCGGTCGGTCGGTCGGTCGGTCAGTCCGTTGCAAAAAGTTTGTGTCGCGAACTACTTTCACAGTTTTTGAGCAATTTTGATGAAACTTGGTACACCTAATGTTCTTGGGGGAAGGGTGCGCAAGACACCTTTTTTGTGAATGTTAGATAAGGCGTATCCATGGTAACCACAATTTTGCACCAAAAATATGAAAATCTTGTGGAGTGAACTACTTTCACAGTTTTTGAGCAATTTTGATGAAATTTAGTACACTTTATGTTTTCGAGGTAAGGGTCAGCAAGACACATTTTTCGTGAATGTTAGATAATAAGGCATTGCCATGGTAACCATAATTTTGCACCAAAATTATGAAAATCTTGTGGAGCGAACTACTTCCACAGTTTTTGAGCAATTTTGATGACATTTGACAAACTGAATGTTCCTGAAGTAAGGGCATGCAAGACACACTTTTGAGAATGTTAGATAAGGTGTTGCCATGGTAACCATAATTTTGCACCAAAAATATGAAAATCTTGTGGAGCGAACTTTGCCTTATGATTGGAATTTTGGAAGTCTGTAATTTTCCTTTTTTATGCCTACGCAACGACGTGGCCTGAGGCAGTATTTTTTTGGGTTGTCTGCGTGTCTGTCCCTCCGTATGTACGTCCCGTTCTCGTGATCACGTTATCTCAAGAAACCGATTGACAGACTTCCAACAAACTCGGTTCATGTATGCATTTTGCAGAGCTTAATATGAACTGATTAAATTTTGGGGTCATGCGTTCAAAAGTCAAATGTCACAGGCCTTGTTATATGCAAACATAGCTTGTAATAGCAATGTCTTGAGAACCGCAGATTAACATCAAACTTGGTTCCTGTATGTATCTTGATGAGCCAATGATCTGGTTGAATTTTGGGGTTGTGAGGTCAAAGTTCACAGGGTCATAAATGCAAAAATAGCTTGTAATCACGATGTCCCAAGGACCAGTTGCTGATTACAATCAAACTTACATAAGAGCAGCGATTCAGTCAAGTCAATTTGTGCTTGATATATAAATCCCGCAATTGTGGAGGCGTCCTTTTTTGACTGCCCACATCTAGTTCTCTCTGTTTCATTATTTTTCTGCATTTGCATGAGTGCGTATTATGAATACGTGTTTTTAATTGGAGAAGTTAGCGGTTCTACACCCATTGAAGATCATATGATTTGGTATAACATGCGTTCTCCATAGACCCCAGCCCAACTATTTTCTGGACCAGTCTTTAATAGATTAATGTTTTTTTTCTGACCGGTAAATAAACAGATTCAATGTTTTCTCGGAAAAAGTTGGTCATTACACTTTGTTTTGCGGAGGCATCTCTTTCGACTGCCCACATGTAGTTTCCCTCTGTTTTGTTATTTTGTAAGTGTATTTGCAAGAATGCCTGTTTTTAATTGCAGAAGTTAGCAGTTTCTTCGTAGACCCCAGTCCCACTATTTTGGGGACCAGTCCTGAATAGGTTAATGTTTCTTTCTACGAGTAAATAAACAGATTCAATGATTTCTTGAAAAAAGTTGGTCATTACTCTTTACTTTTTGTTTCTTTGTATTGGCATGAATGCATTATAATACAAATATCTGTTTTTGATTGGAATCTGGAGGTTTCTGCAATTTCTATTTCTTTATTGTATTTGTGTAAAAAGGCTATTAGTGTTTTCTCGGAAAGGGCAAGTCAGCTCATTAGTAATGGATAACTTGGCATGGTTTGTACTTTTATTTGTTGAAATGCCCACGCGTTGATTTATTGTCTAGTTTTTTAAAACTGAATATTAGTTTCCCCTGTAGGTGGCACTTAATATGAATCCTTTGACAAATTTGTCCATAAAATTTTCTAATATATACTGACGATAAGTTATGTTTGGTGTTAAGTTTTGCATGAATGTAGGTGTGATGGGGGCGTTTTTTTTTTTTTTTTTTAAATAAACACACTCCCACAAAAATTCCCATATGCAATCAATCGCAAAGTTGCAATTAAATATATGTCAGAAAATATTTGAATTTGAGTTACTCAGATTTGCATATATTTATGCCTATTTTTTATGGTCGTGTTTATTTGTGATTTAGCGATTAATAGCAATTTTATGCAATTAAAAGACCTCTTTATGCACTGTGCTACTAATGTCACATTACATATATGACCTTAATTTCCTAAATATTTTTTCTTCTTCTTTGTTTTTGCCCTTATTATTCGCAGGTCAAGCCAGTGAGATGATGAATCTGAATAACGCTTTTGCAGGTAATCTCGAGTACCGATTGTTCTCGAATGTCGCAACATCGTGATTTTCGTCTCTTTTTCTTCACGTACCTACATGAAAACATTAACTTGCAGCATGTATTGTTAGTTTAGAGAAAGAAGGGTGCTTTTAACTCATTGAGTGCCAATGTCGCATATCCCTTGCGCTCAAAATTGTATAAAAGTCACTTTATGTAGTACTTTCTCTGAAGATAATCATGTGTTTCAAGTATGTGAGCCTTGTAGAGATCAAATATATTAGCTCCCTTTTATTTGTGATAAATATTCCCCAAATTAGAAATTATTATTACGGTATCTGAAAAATTTGGCATCATGAAGAGGTTTCAACCCGCAAGATGGTATGCATAACTCTAATTTAGCCAAAAATGGACTTATGCCTTTCTCACTCTCGCCCAACATGTATAATAAAACTTGGTTTGCACAATATTTCAGCATTTATTAGATATTAGCTAGTTTCAATTTTTGGTGTCCAAAATGTAACTATCCAATTTATATAATAATGTGTGTCCATTGTGAATTTGTTGGTTCATTACAAGATTTGATTACCTATTTCAATAATTCAAGTAATTCTGGTTTTGACGCCATTTTTGTTTGAATGAAGTTCTATGCTCCGCAGAACTTCACATTAGCGCGTAGAGAATCTTGCCGATTATTATGTGAATAGTTATTATTGTTGGCTTTAATGGGATCAAGTAATAAACTTTGTTGACATGTGCAAAAACTGATGAAGGGTTGGCAACATTTTCACAGCTTTATAAGAGTTTCATCAATCCTAAAGTTGTACGCACGACAACAAAGAATTTAGGGTGAAGACAACCCGTCAGCTGTTCAGAATTACGCAAAAAGGCGAGTGTCCCAGAATACTCTGAACTTGCTCCGGCAGCTTGTGTAATCATGGAATTTCATAACCAACTCCAATTTCACGCCAACCCCGTCATACAAATTGTTGCTAAAAACAACAAGAGCTAATATTGATTAATGAAACCCTGCGAGTATAAAATTATGAGGAGATGTTAAAGGGGGGGACTAACTTGTTGTGTTAGGTTTAGTAGCATTGATGATTGTCAATATTTTGGGTTTCTTGTGAGCCTCCTTTTCACATCACTATCCTCCCTCTCCCCCTTTCCCCGGCCACACCCCTACTTCCCCATCCCCCCTCCCCATTTCTCAATCTTTGACTATATCACTGTTTTCATCTTTCATTTATGGTCATATCCTCAACAGAACTAATCATTTTGTCATGACACTTTCGCAGGCTATATTTTTCAAGCGTAGATGATGAAATCGATATATATACAAGATATATATTCATAATTTGCCCGTTGAACAATGAATGTTTTTGCACATGACAACAAAGATGCCAAGTAGCCTTGAATGAAGTTATACAGCTTTGTTCCGAGCGTTTCAAGAGGAGAGGTGCACACAAGTATAGTGTTGTTGGCATTTTTTCTTAAGAAAGAGATCTAATGAGGTGATATTTGTGACAGCAAAGATGCCAAGTTACATTGAATGAAGGTGAACTACTTTATGAAACAGCTTTATTTTGTATGTTTCAAAAGGAGAACTGTCAGTGGTGTAGCGTGGTCGGACTGATTGGGGGGCACGCACAAATATTTTGTTTTTTGGGGGGGGGCTCACCTTCTGTATTTCTTTGTCAAAAAATGTCCCCTTATGTTTTCTATTGGGGGTTTTTTCTTTAAATTATTGGGGGGCATGTGCCCCCCTCCCTCCCCCCTAATGCTACGCCACTTGAAAGTGTACTTTCAAGTAGTGACGGTTGTTTTTTCTTGAGAAAGATATTTAATGAGGTTGTGATATTTTTTTTATTAGCATGCTGGCATTTTGTTTTTGTATCAAACGCAATGATCTGCATTAGATAAGGCCCTCTCATTACATTATTCTGGGCAATTGTATATATATGCTATTTTGGGGACATATGGCTCTGAGCCTTCAATCGATAACAGATTAGTTTTTGCAAAAGTCAACAAAGTTACTAGATCCCTTTAATATAAAAGGTGTGTCTGCTACTATTGCTTTCTTCCTTCCATTTATATATTATCTTTGTTTGCAAAAAATGTATTTTTATCTTTACCACCTTGAAAAGTCAATTTATGTACTTGTAGGATGAGTATCTATATAATAGCAGAATCACTCAAAATGCAAGTTTTATGTAACTATGATTGTTTTACTCTGTATTTCCATACGCAGTGGGTGGCCTAGCATGGTCAGACTGATGGGGGGGGGGGGGGGGGCATGCCCTATGTATTTCTTTATTTGTTTATATTTACCCCTCATGTTTTCTATTGTTTTGGGCAAATTATGTGGGCGTGACTGGTTAACAAAATATTTGTAAAAGTACTTAAATAAGCTTTACTACAAAATCATGTTTATGCCTTTGAAGTCATTTAACTATACAATTATCATTAAACAATTTTAATATAGCTTTAATGTTTATTTTTATATATCCAAAGATCATGAATGCATAGATAAAATTCGACAAATGAAAGTGTCCTAAACCCATGGAAAATAGAGCGCCACAAACTTCTTTCAAATCTTGAACTAAATATTTACCTTGATATTCATGTAGAATTTGTCATTAGGTACTATTGTTTGTTGTTGTAAAGATTGACGAATAAGCTGTTGCAAAGATCCTTGTCTATTTATAACTGAATTGATATTGTTCTGCATGCATGGCTAAGGGCCCTTCAAACTCACTTGCTTGATTGCCCGGGGCAAGTCAAAGTTGTAACAGTGTTCTTTTTTATGCAATTATCATTGTGTGGGTTTGAAATGTACCTGATGACCATGGGTAATAATAATGATTTTAGCAAGCTGCGCTATATAAATGTTCATATTGTTATTATTATTATCACTATCACTCATCATTCAGAAAAATCTTACAATGATATTGGATTATGTATGGTATATGACTGAACACTCAAATATCACTGTTGGAAAAATCGTATGAAGTAAATGAATCTTTTTAAGATGATAAAACTTATTACAAATATCCTTGTCTATTTATAACTGAATTGATATTGTTCTGCATGCAGGGCTATATAAGGGCCCTACAAACTCACTTGCTTGATTGCCCGGGGCAAGTCAAAGTTGTAATGGTGTCCCTTTTCTATGAAACTTATCACTCATTCAGAAGAATCTTTAAATGATATTGGATTATTGTTAGTGTATATGCTTGAAAACTCAAACTAACCCTAACCCTAAGCACTGAAGAGGCTGACCTGGATACAAATGTATAAAGTTAATGGATCATTTTATCCCCGTGTTCACACACAAAAATTTCATCCCTTAATCATGACTAAAGAATCAGCAGCTGACTATAGAATGAGCTGCTGATTAGCTATACGATGAAATTTGTGTGTCTGAACGCTGACTAATGAAACGACGTATCGTTAGTCATGACTAACGAAACACGGGTTTTATCGTCGTTTCGTACGAGAGCTGACTATAGAATCACGCTCTTTACGTGTGTGAACAACGGTCGCTCGCTTAATCATGATTAGCTATACGACTCGTAACTAACTGGGCGTGGCTTAACGTGAACGTTCGCGCGCACAGGGAGACCTGACCTCTCAGCAGACAGAAAAAAAGACAACACACTGCGCAGTAGCACACTGCGCACTTATACGATGTTCGGTGCACCTGGAAGCCAGCTGTTGTGCGATATTGGCTCTGTGTGTGTGTGAACGTAGAGCCCGTTTGGTTTAATCATGACTAACGATACGTCGTATCGTTAGTTTAGTCATGATTCTTTAGTCATGATTAAGGGATGAAAATGTTTGTGTGTGAACACGCTGTAAGATGACATACATTATTACAAATTATATCCTTGTCTATTAGCTGTGTTGATATTACTCTATGGGCAGGCTTAACAATAACACTTGTTCTATTGCCCGAGGCAAGTAACAGATGTAGAGGAGGAGTAAAAACAAACTTCACTGCCTGATTTTTTAATTATTTTTTATCATGTCTCGACATTTGGGGAATTAAATATAGTCATGCAACACTAAATGTAAATGTTATGTTCATGGTAAGCTTAGCTAGTCAAAATGTTAGTACCAGGGATTGTATTCAATTCTATACTTAAGTCAAAATGTAAGCAGTTTACTTAGTATTTGGCTTAAGTAAAATTACCTAGCAAAAATTGGAATTCAATCAATTCAACGACTGAAAATCTTAGCAAAGTTTTGATACCGTAATGTCTCCAAATATTACATTTAGATTTCAGTAAATCAGTCTTTAAAAAATAATAAAATACGAGATAATTTAAGTTCTCAGGCTGGAAAATGCTATGTTAATTTCTTACTTAATCTAAGTATTGAATTGAATACCAAGCCCTGGGGGTGTTTCACAAAGACCCTAAGTTGAACTTAACTCTAAGTTGGACTTAGAAATTATGGAAAGCTGTTAGTTTCTTTGAAACAATTATGTAAAATTTATTTTTAAAGGCATAAAATGTTGAAACAAATCATTGATATTTTCTATTATCAAGGTAATTTCATGTTCTCGATGTAAAATTTATGAAAAACCTAAAATACTTGCATGTTTGCTTTTGAATATATTTTATTCCAAGGCTACAAATTTATTTCCATAATTTTTAAGTCCAACTTAGAGTTAAGTTCAACTTAGAATCTTTGTGAATCACCCCCAGTGATATTGATGAATTTTTATGTTTAGTTTATTCTAGTGTACTTTTCTTCTATAGCCCTGCTATTTGTATTTGTGTATTGGCATTGGTCAAATTCATATATTTGTATATTTGTAATGATTTATTTATTGCATTCAAACATATTTTTACATGCATACAGAAGGTATAGAATAATGAGTTATTTTAATTCAACATTTTATTATACAAGATGTTATGATAATTATGTCTTTCAGCCTATAGTAAAATAAATGTATATCAGTGTGCAATGCATTCTTGTTTTTTATGTGTAAACATGTTGCTTTATTTATTCCCTTGTTATGTAACAATTAATGTGTGTACATTACATGTCATGTATTTAAAAATAGATTTAAAAACATGAACAAATACATTTCCAGGGATTAAACGTCCTCTGAAAGTATTAATATAGTTCTCGGCGGTTAAAGGGATGTTCAGTTTTGGTTAGGAGGGCGCCTTGATAAAATTTGTTTTTTTTCATGAGGTAATGAAAAACTAAGTGTAAAATCTGAAAGAGCAGACAATTTTAAAGATAGAGTCAAATTTTCTTGATTAAAATCGGTTCAGAAACAGCTGAATTATCCATAAATAATATATACGATTATTATGAATGTTGGGGACCAACTTTTATTCAATAATTTAACAAGATATTTTAAAATCTGACTCTAAATTAAATAATTATTTAAACCAAACATCACATTCGCATTTTTTAATTTAAAAATTGGTAAAACTTGAGGTGTCTGGAGGTCGCCCTCTTAGGACTGTTTGTATGTTTTACAACCATTCAAGCATCATTGGATTATAACCATTAGTTATAATGATAACTTACAAGTTTTAGTTACTAAAATTTTGTTTGACAAAAATTGTACTATCCTTTAAAGGGATCTAGTAACTTTGTCAAAATGTGCAAAAAGTGATGAATGTTGATCCACTGGGTCCACGAGTAATGAGCAAAAATGCAAAGTGACAGTCACTAACTCATTGCACTGACTTTGTACATGGTTACGACTATCCAGTGGATAGTTTAACATCTGTACACTTCAATGGTATATATCTTTTTAACCCTAGGTAAATTCAAGAAAAAAAACGAAACCTGTCCCATGTTACTATTGCTAATACGAATACAACAAGGTAATGAGGGAACCGCTAGAATTCCAATTGGATTTTGAGGATTTGGACAATGTTACTAGATCCATTTAAAACTATTAATTTGTGGATTATTTCAATAGACCTTATAAATTAGAGGTACCTTCCAAGTATAATGAAGAGTAGTACAAACAAAAATATTGTGTGTGCGTTTGTCTGTGTGTGTGTGTGTGTGTGTGTGTGTGTGTGTGTGTGTGTGTGTGTGTGTGTGTGTGTGTGTGTGTGTGTGTGTGTGTGTGTGTGTGTGTGTGTGTGTGTGTGTGTGTGTGTGTGTGTGTGTGTGTGTGTGTGTGTGTGTGTGTGTGTGTGTGTGTGTGTGTGTGTGTGTGTGTGTGTGTGTGTGTGTGTGTGTGTGTGTGTGTGTGTGTGTGTGTGTGTGTGTGTGTGTGTGTGTGTGTGTGTGTGTGTGTGTGTGTGTGTGTGTGTGTGTGTGTGTGTGTGTGTGTGTGTGTGTGTGTGTGTGTGTGTGTGTGTGTGTGTGTGTGTGTGTGTGTGTGTGTGTGTGTGTGTGTGTGTGTGTGTGTGTGATTCATTATGATCAGGTGGGATATATAAAAGATAGGAATATTGGGGAAGCGGTTCGATTAATAGAGGATATATTATTTTATTCTAAGCATTCCTTGGAGCAAGGACAGGGTTTTTTGATTGCGGTAGATTTTGAAAAAGCTTTTGATTCTGTGTCTCATCAATATTTATTGAAAGTGTTAAAATTGTTTGGTTTTGGTGATTCGTTTTGTTCTTGGGTGAAGATATTATATAATGGTATAGGCAGTTGTATTATGAATGGGGGGTATTCCACTGGTTATTTTAATATAGAAAGGGGGGTCAGACAAGGTGACCCATTGTCGCCCTATTTGTTTTTGGTTGCAATAGAATTATTGGCACATGAAATAAGGAGGGACAAAATAATTAAAGGGATACATTTTGGGGAACATGAAATAAGACAAGTATTGTATGCAGATGATATGACAATTTTTTTGAAAGACATAGACTCAATAAGAAGGTTGCAATATATATTTGAAGAATTTGAAAAAGTTAGTGGTTTAAAGGTGAATAAGGAAAAGACACATTTTATGTATATGGGTGAGGAAACTGGAAAACCAGATTGGCCTTTATTTGGAGAATTTGTTAGGGTAGTAAAAATTTTAGGTGTTCATTTTTCAGTCGATTTTAGATTAAAAGATGATTTAAATTACAAAGAAATATTAAGTAAAATAAAAAAACTTTTAGGTTGGTGGAAACAGCGGGATTTGACTATCATGGGTAAAATACATTTATTGAAAACGTATGCATTAACAAAATTAAATTATGTTTCATCCCTCCTTGTTGTCCCATTATGGGTTTATATAGAAGTGGAGAAAATATCATTTGAATTTATATGGGGAGGGAAAGATCGTATAAAAAGAAAAATTATGTATCAGAATTATAATTATGGTGGAGTTAAAATGATTGATTTTGAAATATTTGTTAGAACGCAGCGTATAATGTGGGTAAAACGACTTTTATATGGCGAAAGAAATTTGGGATGGAAGTTATTTTTTGATTATAGCTTAAGCTCAGTTGGAGGAAGGCTAATTTTTTTATGTGATTATGAAATGAAAAATATGAAGTTTATGTTAAAGATTCCACCTTATTATTTGGAAATGTTGAAAGCTTGGCAAGAGATTAATAGTTTAAGGCATTTTAATGGTTGCATGAATCCAATTATTTTTAATAATAGGAATATATATATAAAGAATAAGACTGTATTTGATAAAGAGTTATTAGAACGAGGGATCGTTATGTTGAATCACATTATTGATAATGGACATGTTAAACCCGTTGCATATTTTTTGAATCATGGTATGACCGGTGAGAATTTGCTTACAATAATTGATATATTTCATGCGATTCCGAGAGATTGGACAAATGATTTAGGTTTGATACAATTTTGTGAGGTAGATTTAATTAATTATAATATAAACTTACATATTTTGGAAAAAACATTAAGCTTTAAGGATGTACCATCAAGACAAATATATGATTATTTTATTCGAGAATTGCAAAAGTCATATGATTTACAAATAAGGGATGGACAAAATAGTTATAATTATACAGATAAAGAATTAAGTGAATGTTTTTTTAGACCACGAATAACATTAATGATAGGGAGGCAGAGAGAGTTTCAATTTAAGTTACTGCATGGGGCAATTTATACTAAAGAACATTTATTTAGATTTGGATTTGTTGAAGATAATTTATGTTCGTATTGTAAACAGGAAAGGGAAACATATTCACATATATTTTTGTTTTGTTTAAATGTAAAATTGATATGGCAAGCTTTGATACAACGTTATGAGTTAGATGAATTGAAGGACTTAAATTGGGTAGATATATTTGTTGGACTGTTGGGTAATTCAAATAGAATAAAAATGTGTAACACTATAATTTTTATGGTAAAATATATTTTATTTGTATTTAGAAAAGAGGGTGTACTACCAACCATTGATAAAATACAGAAACTCTTATTAGATTATAAGGTTCAAGAAGAGAAAATAGCAATTAAAATTGGGAAATTAGGGCTACACTTACAAAAATGGGAAACAGTTAAAGTAAAATAAGATTTCATTTGTAAGGCAGATTAGAATAAAATGTTTATATACGATATTTCTCCCGTGAGCTTGTCACATTCAAAAGTATCGATAATTAGTTATTTGTAAAAAAATTATTTCTAAAGGAATCTGAGCAGATTACCGACCAGGTGTGAGCGAGTGAGTATGCTGGGGTGGGGGGGGGGGGGGGGGGGGGGGGTAGAGGGTGTTTGTTTTGTTTTGTTTTGTTGTGTTTTTTTTCTTCTTCTTTTTATCATAGCTTAAAAAACCTCCAATTATTATTATTCGTTTGTAGTTTATAATTATGTGATGTAAGATTTGTAATTGTTTATGTATGTAAGGTAATTATTTATACTTTCTTTCATTAGAATTGTAATTTGTTTTATTCTCTGTTGAAGATGTTCACATTGGACATATTTTGTTTATGTATATTCAATTGTAAATGTTTTAATTTGGAGGAATAAAAAATCATTTAAAAAAAAAAAAAAGTGTGTGTGTGTGTGTGTGTGTGTGTGTGTGTGTGTGTGTGTGTGTGTGTGTGTGTGTGTGTGTGTGTGTGTGTGTGTGCGCGTGTGTGTACGTGTGTGTGTACGTGTGTGTGTGCGTGTGTGTGTGTGTGTGTGTGCGCGTCTGCGTGCGGGCCTGTGTATTTAAAGGGATAGTTGAGTTTTGGTATAGAGAGTACAGTTTGGGTCAAACTGAATTTTAGTAACCAAAACCTTCACCATTATTATTACAAACTAAATAGTTATAACTCCACCATGCTTGAGAGGAATACAACAAACGACCAAGTAAAAAGCCTGTTATTATTAAAAAAGAGCCGTTAAAACTCAAGAGGGCGCTCTCTAAAAACTCATTAGTTTCAACCATTTTTTAACAAAAATTGTTGACGTGATGTTTTGTTAAAATAATGAGATCATCAACAACTATTTACAAACATCTTTTGTAATTTTGTTTTTGTTTTTCAACGGCTGGTTCAAAATTATTGAATTATTGTGGGGTCCCACAATAATTACAAATTGTTATATCTATGGATATTTCAGCCGTCTCTGAACCGATTTTGATCAAATAAAGTTTATTCTGTCATTGAAATTGTATGCTCTTTCAAATTTGACACTCCTCACAACAACACAATTTGTGCAGCGCCCTCTATACCAAAACTCAAGTATCCCTTTAATCAATATGTTATTCTAGCACACACTATACTGTTTCTTTATTGAGTCCAATACATCCTACTGCTTTCCTCTCATTCAAAAATAAATCCTCAATGAAATATTTCCTCTATTCTGTTATCATATGCCCGAAGCTAAAATATTTATTTTGGGGGGTGATGGTCTGCTTCGGTATCACTTTCCATGATTAAATTAGGTATAACAAATTTAAGTAAATCGTGATGTTATCTTAACACATTACTACTCTATGCCTATGTCTTTATTGAGCCAATGTCTCCCACTCCTATTTTTAAAAAAAATCTTAATGAAAGATTTCCTCCATTATGTTATCATATGCCCTGAGCTAAAATATTCATTTGTTGGGGTGATGGTCTGCTTTAGTGTCACTTTCTATATAAAAATGAACCTATTTGTATCACTTTCTATGAATGAATTAAGTATAACGAATTGAAATGAATCGTGATGTTATCCTAACGCATTACTACGCTATGGCTCCTACCGCTTTCCTATTAAAAATAAATCCTAAATGAAATATTTCCTTCATTTTGTTATCATATGCCCTAAGCTAAAAGATTCATTTGTTGGGGTGATGGTCTGCTTTAGTATCCCTTTCCATGATTAAATTAGGTATAACAAATTTAAGTAAATCGTGATGTTATCTTAGCACATTACTACTCTTTATATATGTCTTTATTGAGCCATTGTCTCCCACTGCGTTCCTATTTTAAAAAAATCTAAATGAAAGATTTCCTCCATGTTGTTATCATATGCCCTGAGCTAAAATATTCATATTGTTGGGGTGATGGTCTGCTTTAGTGTCACTTTCTATATAAAAAATGAACCTATTTGTATCACTTTCTATGAATGAATTAAGTATAACGAATTGAAATGAATCGTGATGTTATCCTAACGCATTACTACGCTATATCTCTATTGAGTCCAATGGCTCCCACTGCGTTCCTATTTTTAAAAAATCTAAATGAAAGATTTCCTCCATGTTGTTATCATATGCCCTGAGCTAAAATATTCATTTGTTGGGGTGATGGTCTGCTTTAGTGTCACTTTCTATATAAAAACGAACCTATTTTTATCACTCTATGAATAAATAAACCACTGTATAACGAATTGAAATGATTTGTGATGTTATCCTTATTCCTAACGCATTACCACGCTATGTCTCTGTTGCGTCCAATGACTCCTACCGCTTTCCTACTAAAAATAAATCCTAAATGAAAGATTTCCTCTGTTCAGTTATCATGCCCTGAGCTTAAACAATTTACGAAAACAACACAACAAGAAGAAGAAATAATTACGACCATCCACTTGACATACCGGTATATATTTTGTATTATTCCTAACATTATAAATAATTGTTATCTGAAAAGTTGACATCGCAAGGAGAATAGACTTATATACCACTGTTAAAGTCGGAACTTACAAAATGGTATGAGGATTTTGAGGATTTGAACAATGTTACTAAGTCCCTTTAATTCTGCAAAACGACAGCGCAATGGACACGGGTTTTCAAAATGCTAAAATAAGTTCGTCAATACATAATGCAAAATAATGCGTATCACGCCCTTATGGCAAAGATTTTTTTTAAGGGGGAGTGCGTAATTTACAATAACATTTGAATTTCGAACTACTTTGGACAAAGTTATTTATAATATAAATCACAAAATGATTAATGCTAAAACATATGATAAATGTATTT